>NW_019104567.1:835634-847719 GCF_001995035.1 Momordica charantia
CCGGAGGATGGTCTCAAGGCAGCAATGGAGGTCGTGAGGTGTGCACCAGAGTCTTGTTGTGTGTTGGTTCTATTGAACCGCCTTCAGAGACTAAGGGAAAAAAATAAAAAATACACAATAAAAATTTTTCTTTACCCAAATCATTCTTTTGTGTGCTCTCTGTTTTTTTTCCATGTGTGTTGTGTGCCCTTTAAATATACCAAAAAAATAACAGTAACATGCGTGAGTCAAGAAAAACCAGAGAAAAAGAGGGAAGGGAAAGCGTTCGGTTTTGACGAAGGAAAAACGGGAGGAAAAACAAAATGTTTATTTTTAACCAAAACAGAATCTAAATTTCTTTATTCAAAACAAAATTATATAAATCAAATCAAATCTTTTTATTTCTTTTATTTTAATAATAAATCAAATTCTTTAAAACAAAATCTATTTTTTTTTAATTTAATTTAAACTTTAGCTTATAACCAATAATAAAGTAATCCTATAGTATTTAATAAAATAAAAATTAAATCATTAAAACTAAAACTAAAATAAAGCCGGACCAAATAGGGTGTCTACAAATAACTTCTTTAGATTTATTATTAACTTAAAATTTACTAACACTTTAAGCAGATTTATATTTCTAAACCCAAATTAAATGGTATAAATTAGGTTAGCTGTTTATAATTTTCAGGTAGATGGTTCTTATATTAGTTAAAGACATATTTAAAAGTTACATGACTCTAAATAATATTTGGATTGAAATTCGATGAAACTGAAATGGCCCAAACTTAATTTTTAATGAGTTAGTTTAAGTTAGGTTTGTTATTTAACTTATGCTTCGACTATAAAAATTTATAGCTATAATAATTGAGTTGAGTCTAAAATATTAGAAAATTAATATTCAATTCAACTCAATCTATGAACACTCGAACGTGAGAAAGAATTATTGGATTGAAGTACTTCTCTGACATGATACGTAATTTTGATCTTTGTTTTCTCTCTGTTTCTTTTGGCAAGAGAAAAAGAAAAAAATTAAAAAAAAAAGATAAACAAATGTGGGAACATAAACTTTTGCCATCCCTTTGCCAAAAAAAAGAAAAAAAGAAAGAAAAAAAAAACCTTTTGCGATCAAATCATAGAATAGAGAAAATTATGTGTGGCCATAAATTTACAATCAAATCATAGAGAGTCATCATTAGATTATATTTCCCAATTACTATCCACCACTACTTTTATTTTATTTTATTTTTGCATTACTTTCCATGATAGGTTGAGAGGGCTCACCATCTTGACGAATAAGAAAAGAAGATGATAATTTAAATTAGTTATAACAAATGAGATATAATTTCAATGCAATGCAAATAATGCCCCTTGTTTTTTCTTTTTCTTTTCTCTTTGTTTTATTTTAAGTTTAAATCCTATACCTATTTTCTTTAAGTAGTTTTTATTTATTTTAATCTTTATATTTTCTAAACATCAATTTTAGCCGTCAACTATTCAAAACACTCAAAATATTCAAAACACTCATTTTAGTCTCTCTAGTTAAAAAAATAATTATTTTAATCAAATTTTATCTCATTTTTCACAGTTACACACTGCACTTAATTATTCTTTTAAGATATATTAACCCTAGCTTCGTATTTTTTGTGAGTGAAATCAAAGACTACTACTTGACTCAAATAGGTCCAGATAGGAATGCTAGGAGAGGTTCACTCTTGATTGATTAGACAAAATTCTAGCATATACCACCAGCGTAAAATCTGTTAAATATGGATGGGTAGAAATGGTAGGACAACGCTTCCCAAATTTTTTCTTATAAAAGGTAGAATCCACTTCTTTACAAAGGTACACAATCCTTACTAAGATCGGTTCAACACTTTGTTAGATCGGTATGGCAACTCTAGAGGGGTGAATAGGTTTTAATTAACAAAATATAAACTTTTTAATAAATGAGCCCAATTTAAACAAAAATAATACAGTTTTTGAGATATGCAATTTTAACAAAGTAAGATAAAATAAATTATAAGGCAAACAAAAGAAATTTAAAGTAAACAATAAAATTCTAAGATTAATTGCAAAAATAAATAAGAGAGAGGGTTAGAGAAATTTGACACTGAGAATTTTTATAGTGGTTCGGCACAACTATCCTACTCCACTTCCCAAGCACCTCTTGGGTTGTAAATTGAAATTATGACTCTTTCCACGATAGGAGTCAAACCGGTATACTGCTCTTCACAAGAGCAAAGACGATCCTCTCTACGGTGAGAATCACACCGTTACAATGAGTTGGAAATTTCGAAACACACCTACAAACTCTCAAATAGAGTAAATATACAAATTTGAGCTCACAAAAATTCAATCCTCACAACAATAAATTTCTCTCACAAATAAGATGCAAAGAAAAATTGAGAACTTGGAGAGATTAGCAAATGAGAATTTTAAAGTTAGGGAGGATTGAGAATAAGAGGATTGTTGTGTAATTTTGAAGGAGAGTTGAGTTTAAATAGAAGGAAAAAATCGTAAAAAAATCAAGTTTAATTTTGAAACCATTAGATCTTTATTATTAAAAATGAATGGTTGAGATAAATTTAAAAAAATGAATTAAGAATTATATATATATATAATAATGATAAAATAATATATATATATATGAGAAACGGTAAAAACATTTTCAAAACAATTTTTTTTATAACACTGATACATGTCAGCATTTAATGCTGATATAATTAATTTTTTTTATAAATTTTTTTTATATTTTTTCATTTACAACGGTAACTTTTTTTTTCTTTTAACCATTTCTTTTCTTCTCCTTTTCTATATATATATATTTTAAAAAGAGGCTTGCCACTTGTTAGTCTACAAACTATCCACGTCATCTTCTGGTATTTTCCTTTCAATTTATTTAGATCGTAACTTCTCCGTTTGAGCTCCGATTTGGGTGATTTAACAGTCGTTGGAATCGTTGTTATGAGCTCTACGCTATGGATACTTTAAAAAACTAAAATTATCAATAAATAAAAATTAAATTTGTTATCATCAAAACATTAATTAATTAATTAATTAAAATTAATTAATTAATTAATTAATTAAAATTAATTAATTAATTAATTAATTAAAATTAATTAATTAATTAATTTGAGATTAAGGGCCACAAAGCCAACACACTTAACTTAAACTTTTCGAAATATACATAGTTGAACACCACACTAGTGCAAGGTTCTGTTTGCAGGTCACCAACTTAGCTCACTAGACGCCAACCTCGAGTCTGATGTAGACTCGTCACCGTGTCCAAAATCTCCCATCAACATTATTAAATAATTTTTGTTGTACATATAATTTGTGTTAGAATTTTACAAACAAATACCAAAACGACCACTTTTTAAAAATGAATATTTTAAAAGTCTAAGAATCAAAATGGGCCACAATATTACTAGAAAAAATAAAAAGCAAAAGTATCAAAATGAATTTATGAAAGTATAAAAACCGAAACAAACCAGCTAGCATGAATAGTAAAATATAATTTAAATATTTTTTCATTCTATAATAAAATTAGTAAATAATGAAATTCATTAAATATCACATAAAAATTGCCAATTTGAATATGAGTTATGCAAGAATATATCTTTGTATATGTATATAAAAATATAACCCCCTTATTATAAAACTAAAACATTCCAATATATTAGATATGCTTATTAATATTTTTATTTGAAAATTATTTAAATTTTGTAAACAGAAAATTTAGTTTATTTTAATAAAGGACAACAAATTTATGTTTAATTATGCATATTTTATTATAGTAATGACAAAATTTGGATAAAAATATGCAAGAAAACCTAAAAAGATACAAAATACTAAAATCTCTGCGCATGAAATTTATTCAATTGTTATCAACGAAATTTATATGAATGATACGTGAATTATTTAATATAATCTACTATAGTTCATATTTTTACATTAAAATTAAATTTACTCTACAAAATTTCAAAATTTTAATAACAAAATTGTACGATATTTTTCCTATATACCCTTCATCCAAGTATAAAACATTGTTCCATAATAATTACTCTTTTAACAACTTTTCCATTAATTATTTTATATTATACAATGCTATTTAGAACATGCACAATTTAATATTAAAACCTTCTATTGTTATTATTAGGTTTAAATCGTGTCTCAACTTCATCTATTTCATTTTTTATTTAAAAAATTTCAAAATATTTATTTTAGTTATTAAACTTTTAAAAAGGCAACCAATATTTTAATTATTAAGCTTTTAAAAAATAACCATTATTGGTTGGTTCATACACAAATAATCATTTTGATCTTTGCTATTATTCTACTGCCAACTAAGACTCATCCACTCAATACATGTCTCGACCGACCTATATGCCTTTCATTACATGCCCACATTAGTATACATTAATACATATATTCAAAACTACGTTATATCTATTTATTAAACAATTAACTAAAAAATGCCAGCAAAGACCAAAATTATTATTTTAAAAAAGTTTAAAGGCTAAAATAGATATTTTGAAGCTAATCCATACAATTACGAATTTGAAATAAAATTTTAACCTTATTATTATTATTAACATTAATAAAGTAACAATTAAGCATATCACTAGAACCACCATTATTCTAGAACACAATAATGATCAATAGGGGCTTTTTAAGGGGTGAGGTTTGAGAATTTTTTTTTAAATAATTATTTTTTGAAAACAAATGACAAAACTAAGGTAGGTTTCAAAGTAATTACATGAATAGGGTAGATAAATCGTAGGGGTGACTTGCGATTTGACTAAAGTCGCAGTCTTTGCCCGCGATTAATGGCGAAATCGCGGTCATTGATCGCGATTTCACTAAAGTCGTAGCCATTGGCTGTGACTTCTCCCTGACGTGGCTCCACTGGAACCACGGCTTTGCTGACGGGTCTTTTGTTTTTTTTTTTTTTTTATTTTGAGTTTGGACTTCCCTTTGTTTTTTCCAGAATTTGGAAGTGCAGCCACTCCTTTTGGAAATTTTTTTTTTGGAGTTCCCTTTGTTTGTTTTGCCTCTTTTATTATCTTTTATTATATTGAATTTTGAAGTCAGGCACTTCCTTTGTTATTCTGATTTCCCATCAATATCCCTTTGTTCTTTTTATTTATTTATTTATTTTAAATTTTATTTTGAAAAATCACAATTTAAGAAGACTAAATTGTATAATATGAATTTTCTCCATATTCGAAAAATAGATTATGAATTACCTATAACATGGACATTTTAGGCAATAATTTAAAACAAAATAATTATAAAACAAAAAAATCCTAATTATCCATACCCCAAATTCATGTAGTTTATACCTTTACTTTTATGTTTTCATTAATTTAATATTTTTTTATCGATTTAATTTATATTAAATTTAAATGTTATTTTATAGAACATACGAAGATGAAGCTAAATGACATTTTAATCATCGAATTGGTTTTGATCTAATTTTAGACTTTCAGACTTTAACATTTTAATCAAAATTTAAAATATAATAACAAAAAAAAATAAAAAATTTAATCACATCTTAATTAAATTTCGCAATATTAATAAAATAACAATATATAAATAAAATAAATAAATAAGGGAAGTCGCATACAATGTACGCAACTTCAAAAAATAAAAAAATAAAAAGGTGAAAGTCGCGTAAAATTTACGCGACTTCCGCCTAGTCCCCTGTCATGTCAAATATACACATTTGCACGGAAATCGTAGATATTGTACGCGAGTTTTGACTTTTATTTTGACCTAACCTATTTTTGTCAATATTTTTGAAAACCTAACCTATATTTGATTTTATTTATTTAAATTACATTTATTTTACAGTTATTTTTAAACTAACATTATTTCTTGTAATTTATTTTTAAAACTACATTATTTTAAAACTTTGTCCGTGAGATCTGTGGGCAAACAATTTCTTCCAAATGAAGGGTGAAAATTAAGAGAGGTGGTGACGTTAGAATATTGTTAAACCACAATTTTACAAAAGACATTTCCTTTTTTTATTTATTTATTTTTTTTACATGCTTTAGAGATTCAATCATTTAGGTCAACATCATATGGAAGGACCATTTTTTATTTTTTATTTTTTGTAAGAAGATGATAATTTCACCATTGAAGGCATGACATTGAAAGAATGCCCACTACCAATCTCTTTGTCTCACCTTCTAACTACATCTCATACTAGGCTTGATATGAAATCTAGTTTCCATCTTTCAATAAATGAGATGATGGTGAGAGTTGAAAGAGATGTAAGATGAATAATAAGGCGCTAAAAATCAATCATTTGTTAACTAATTAGAAGTCGATAGTTAAAACTAAAAGTATGTTTGAGAGTGCGTTTTTACGAAACACTTTTTTTTAACAAAAACAACAGTATTTTGAAAAAGAAGTACTTAAAAGAAACTTTATAGTGCTTTTAAATATTTTTTTTAGTACCAACATGTGAAGTGAGAGATCGAACTCACAATCTCTTAGTTGGAGATATATGCCAACTATCACTAAGCTATACTCGCTTTGACATCTCTACTTTTAAGTTTTTCTAGTCATGCTCGAGGGTAAAAAGCACATTACAAATATTTTTTGGCAAAGAACTTTTTGTTTTTTTAATTGAGCATTTTTAAGTTACTTCCAAAACATGATGATTTTGGATGGGAAATGCTAACCATGGCAAGCAAAATTACTCTTCAAACTTACATTTAAGCTAGTGTTATTTTTTTGATTGCCAAAAGTACTTCTCCCTTCAAAATCAAAATTTGATGTTTAACTCGTTATTAAACAATTTGGTGCTTATGGGTGCGAAATTAGGTGCTCCAGACCATTTTTTCTTCCACAGTTATGTCAATTTAATTAAAACCAAACATATAACAGAACAGAAATATAAGAAAAACAATAAACGACATAACAGATTTATACTGGTTCACTCTAATTGGCTACGTCCAGTCTTCCGTTCAAATGCGGGTTCTACTAATAATCAGATTTGGATACAAGCACTCACAATGTTTCACCCAGATATTCACCCTCTAAAGGTCCGAACAACCCTCTAGCTTCGAAGTATTTAACATTATACTTAGGTATAGGAATGAAAGAACTCACAAAGAATCAAGATCCAATTACCTCGAATACGTCGATCTTGATCTGCCCAAACTATGTTGCCAATACCTCGAGCCACTGCCTCAAAATTGCCACAATATCCCTCTGAAAATCAGTTAGAAAAATTAATCCCACGTCTACCTCAACTCTAAACTAAAACGATGGTTTTATAATAATCTACATCGCAATGTTGAGATGTTGTCAACGCGCGCCTCCTCACTGCAACATTGACGCTCCGAACCCAACAACGTGATCCTCCTGCTTTCGCAGTGATAGAGCGTCTCAACACTGTCTCCTCGATCGGTGTGCTCACGCAGGTCACATGCATTTTTCATTCCTTCTCCATCCAACTGTGGTTTGGCTCCACCAATCCAAACACATACTTTATAAATAATTGATATTAGACATATAATCTGTTTTTTTAGTTAAAAAATTACGAAGGTGGGAGGATAGAACTATCAATTTTTAGGATGGTAATTGATGTCTTATTTCCCCGATATGCTATCGGATTAGGTAGATATGATTATCTTTTAAACATATATAATAAAATTAGTGATTGATAGCTAATTGACTTACTTAAACATTTGTCAACCAATGACACTATTGATATATGATATATTTAAGTATTATATTTACCTTAAACGTAGTCCTGTAGTTGATATATGTGGTATTTTCTAAGGACAAAAAGGTGTATTTAGTTGGTGATTTGAAAAAAAAAACAAAAAGCTAATGAAAATTAGAGTTTGTATTTCATGTTTTCACTCTATTTTCCAATATGTACTTGGCCTAGATTCAAGAGATCTCTTATTTTAAAAATTTGTTGAAATTGTATTTGGTACTTTACTCAAACAAATGGGAAAACACTCCTGTGGGACTACCATAGTAATATAAATACTACCTCCCATTCATTGTTAACCATATTAGTAATATTTAAAAATGACGTCGGATCTAGAGTCATTAAAAAAATATTATTTAAAATTCAGTATTCTTTAAATTTTAGAGACTTACTCGATACAAAATTCAAAGTTTTTAGACACACTTTTTAAAATTTAGGCTCGAGTATCTAGGCAAGTACATTGTGTCCACGTCGGCAAAGGTTTAACATATTAATGGCTCACAAGTCACACTCTTGGTTGAATTCCGAAGGATACAATTCTTGTACATGTTTGTCAAAGTTTGATGACTTACAATTTGTCTTTACCATCCACACCCATAGCCAAGTTTTTAGACAATTAATTCTTTTTTTGCCCAAAACCATGTTCTTTGATCGTGAATAAAAAACAATTGACAAGATAGATTTTAAAAATTAATAATAAATTTAGAAATTAAACAAAGGAAAATAAAATTTGCCTCTACATTAGTTCTTTTTTATTGGTGTAGTTTATATTTAGCAAGATTTTCGATATCGATGTTGTTGAAAAATGTGAAGTCTTAATTTTATAGAAATGTTCGAGAAAAATATCCATAAAATAATGTCGATTGATATTTCTGGAAAAATTAGAAAAATTAATAACAAATATTAAAATTAACAAATAATTAGCCTTTAATTCTTTTTAAAAATTTGTTGATATTTGTTGATATTTTGTTTTTGTGATACTAGGCAAATATTGATGTCGAACTTGTAGACATATGGATATGGTGATGGAAATATCGACAATTGACATGTTGACAGAAATTTAATACCTTAATATTTAGGACTTGAAATAAAAATGGAGTTTACTTATTTACTAAAATATATGTTAAATTACAAGTTTATTGCTATAAATTTGATAGTTGTCTTCGATTTTTAAGTTTGAATTACTTCCATTTTGATTCTCTATTATTTTAAATATTAGCATCGTGTATTGATTAGACTAATAAACAATGATTCAACTTAAAATTATCATAAAAGAGTAGGCCAAATGGACAAAATAAGTGTGGGTAAACAAAAGTTTTGATGGGGTAGATCAAAATCGAAATATATTGGGAAAATTGACAAAATAAGCTTCCTGCTAGGTCCTAAGTTTTTTAATCGCTCTCCTCAAAACACAAAGTTTTCTAGTCATTACTGACATCACCTACCTTGTCAAATGACCTCCCATGTCCCTCCTTTTTTAGTTTTCGTCCCTTTTAGGTTTTCCTCCCTTATTTCTCTTTTTCTTTATTTCTTCTCTCTACCTCCATCTTCCTCTTTTTCCAGATTTTTTCTTCTCTCTTTCTCTTTTCCATGTCTTCCACAAGCATGAGTTTTTTCTTGTTTACTCTACCATAAAAAAAAAAGCCTAAATCTCTCACCATTTTTTAAATAGCAGCCTTCATAATTCCTGTGACCTTCAACAATCGCCGGCGACGGATGCATCAAAACCGACGAGGGAGGTCGTTCGTCAAAGAAAGAGGCTCAGGAGAAGAAGAAAGTTACGATGGGATGGGGAAGGAGGAGAGAGAGAGAGTTGAATGAGAGAAAGTTGAGAGAGAGAATTGAGCGAGAGAGAGAAAATTGAGCGAGAGAGAGAAAACGAGAGATGAGTGAGCGAGAGCGAGATTGAGCGAGAAACGATTTTAAAAATTGGAATAGGGAGAAACGAAATCTCAAATTTAAAATACTAAACATTGAAGATTTTTTTAACTAAAATTTAAAATTATAATTTACTAATTTTACTATATTCAAATTTGAAATTTAATTTAGATTTGTTTTCTTAATTGTTTTTTTCCTCTTTAATTATTTGAACTGAGAAATTAACATAAATCTCTCATTTAATATCTCCCCTAGTTTTGATTAGGATTAGAATTCAAATTTATAATTTAATTAGGTAGTCCTCCTTTTAATCGTGGAAGTATAAAAAAAATCATGTTTTTTCCTTAATCTCTTTCTATAAATCTGCTCCTTTGATCCTAAATTTAAAATTTAATTTAACTCAATTGTGTGGAGTAAAGAAAAAAAAAAGATTGGACCACTGTATCACGTTGTTATATTTGTAATTAACTATTAATCTTTTTTTTTTTTTCTATATTTGATCTAAATTCAACCGAATCCAAACTGAGAGATGAGATTTTTTGAACAATCGTTATCATATCACGTGTATTACACCCTCTACAAAAGATAAGGATTATTGTTACCATCCTTATCTTTTAAGAGGATTAGGTCTTGGAACCATGAGGATGCTTTTGTCTTCTTCTTTATTTTATTTTATATTTTTTTTTTAATTTCTTAAATGTGTTTTTTAAGATATAACATCAAAAGATATCACAAACTTTATGGATCTCAAAATACGTTGCACTTTCTAAGAAAATTTCGACGTCGTCGATTCTAAAATTTCAGAACCGACGAATCCATCGGTCGCCCCCCCTCTGTTCTCACTCTCCCTCGCCAGTAGCTGTGCCGCCCCTCCCCCGTCTGCTCTCATTCTCCCTCGCTGGTCGCCCCTACTCTCTCGACTCCCTCGCTGCACCGCCCCTCCCTCCCTCTACTCTCATTCTCCCTCACTGCAACTGCGCCGCGTGCCGCCACCCCCTCCCCCTCAAAATATTAACGGTATTAAAAAAGTGAAAGTCAGTTAAACCGGCCGACCAACCGATCGGTTCTGTCGGTCGGCGCCCAACAGCAGAGGAAAACCGTCGGGTTCGACGTCGGAATTGGCAAAAAACTGACTCCGACCGCCCGATGATCCAGCCCAATCACAGAATAGATAATGAAGATGTGATTATATCATGAGCGTATATTGTATTGGTAATGTAGATCACCTGAAGTAGATATTGGTTGGACAGGTAGAGGAATAATATAGGGGCAGAGATTTACGAACTCACGGCCTAGTCGGATTTGTTTTCTGCAACACTGAAGTAAATTAAAATAGAAGTTTCGACAAAAGGAACAAAATTATTAATCTTCTTTTTGAAGTGTAAAACTCAAAATACCAATAGGAAATGAACTCCAAAGTAACAAAAAAGAATCGCATCGACATGGCTAATTACGAGTAAGAAAAAGGAGAGAATCTGGACAATCTGTAGCTGTAAATGGATCGGAAACAGAATAAGAGAAGAAGAAGGAGACCTAAATCCAGAATCGCGAAGCAAAATCGCACTTCCATATACAACAGCGAACGGAAATTAAAGATTGTAAACACAAATCAAGCACTACGAAACGAACAACGGAATCTGAAGAATCAAACCTCAAGAATAGGAGGCGCCGAAGAGGGAGCGGAAGAGTCGAGAGAAGGCGATGCGAAACCGAGGAAAAAGTGTAAGCGTATGGATGGCAGTGTGACGAAGAAGATCCTCTAGGGTTTCGACGAAGAGATTGAGGCTCCGAACCGGCGGCACATAGAGCGCCAGTGGCACTGCCGAGAAAGCGACTGCGAAGAACAGCTGAAGCATTGGAGCGGCTGCGTAGACTGAGAAGAAGAAGAAGATCAAAGATGAACAAAATTGGATTAATAGAAAACTCAAAAGTGAGGGAACGAAGGGGATCAATCATGTGAATCGGTGTTTATCCATAGAAATTTGAAGTCCGTGGAGACAGAGGGAGAAGATATTTTTCTAATTTACAGACAGGGTTTTGGTCAATTTTATCCGACTCTTTTTCTTTCTTTTTTTTTTTATTTAATTTTTAAGGAAAGAAATATCTGACTTAAAACAAGATCTAAAAGCCACCAACCAAGGGAGGAAAGCCATAAAGACGTGGCTATAGAGGAGACCTCATGTTTGGCCAGCAGATGATGAGTTGGATTGGATTGTTACAACTTACAAGCATGTGGAGGAACGGAGATCGGGTCAGTACTCGCTTTTCAATGCCAACCGTGAAATATGTCCCCACCTCCCATGTTTTTTAAGAATTTATTTAATTACTCATTCTCACTTTATCGCTACTTCTTTTCTTTTTTCTTTGTATTTATCATCTTCTTCTCTCTCCCTATTTTTCATCCACTCACTCCCTCCTCTCTCTCTCTCTCTTCCCCCATCTTTTCCTTCTTTCCCTCCCCTTCTCTCTATTCAATTATTAATTATT
>NW_019104567.1:855441-886742 GCF_001995035.1 Momordica charantia
CCTAAACTCGTAGTTTGTATTTATGTAAAAACAAATTTATATTCAATAAAGTTTTATTCAGTCAATTTGTTGTTGAATTTATAGCAATGCATTGTCTAAATCCAATAAACTAAACATCCAAGGTTATTATCATATAACTGGGACAGTATATATACCGAGTATATATTTGATATACCCTCGATATACAAGTGGATAATGCTCGGAAATAACCTAAAAAGTCTATAGTATATGGATAAAGCTAGGTACCTTATTTTGGCAACACTATGGATACGACCTACTTTGTAAATGTTACAGACGATCCAATCCAGGTATTTCGTGTGGAGACATGCGAGTGGGGGTATCCTATACAATGAGATTGTATAGGAGCGGACCACGAAATAGCCAAACTTTAGATGTAACGCCGTTGACTAACAGATTGCTATTTCATAGAATGACCAGACAACTCATTCTCAATCTTGAGTGAGTTATGGACTCCTGCCCGTAAGGGCTCGTCCTTTGATCTGTATGGGTGAGAGTGGCCCGAGACGCCGACTCAACATTCCTACCATTTTGAGAACGAGACTGAGTGGGGAGCTGGGAATGTAACTTCACAAGATGGAATTCAGTCCTCCCCAACCTTAGGGGAGTAGATGAATGTTCTCTTAAATGCTGACTCTAGGACTTGAACAAGGGGCCCCACCCTCTCATTGACTCGAGAAAGACTTCCGGTTATTGGTCGGACCAGAATCGGGTTGTTCATTAGAGGAGCAATGGTATTTAAGGAGTAAGATGTAACTCAGGGATAAAACGGTAATTTCACCCAACTTGAGTTACGAACACTCGTGAAGGATTGACTTGCCATTAATGGTCGTATATCCATGGACATGAAAACATTCAGCAATGAGAAGAGTGCAACTACGGGTCTCTAGTGGAGTGACATGTAGTTAACGAATATTGATTAACTCGATTAATGAGTTTGACCGATTAATCTCATATTGTTGGAGCTTCTAATCTGTAGGTCCATTAGGTCCCCTTGCTAGCTCACAACGGATCAAGTTTCTTTGGAAGAATTTGAAATGTTTAAAGGATTATGTATATTGATACAWTATSATATATAATTTATTTTAAATTAAAATTATATATTATGAGAGAAATTATTTGAATGAGATTCAAATAAAAATTAATATGAATATGATTCATATTAAATCTATAGGTTAAAAATAATGTGCATAAGATGTAAATTACAACTATAGGTTATACTAGAGAAATTCTTTAGAATATGATTCTATTTTGGTAATAAATAATTAAATTAATAATTAATTAATATATATATTAATTATTATTATTATTATTATTATTATTAATTTAACTATATAAAAAAAAAGTCCCTTGCAAAATTGCTGGGGAGTGGGGAGTTGTATATTATGTGGGGTAACCCCACATGTTGTTGGTTAATTACAGAATCGTTCTATAATTTTAGCCTCCTCGTGCATTTCTTTCCTATGGATGTTTTCTCTCAAAACAAGACACATATCAATTCCCTTTGTTTCTAAAGTATTGCTCCCACAAGCGAGATCAACGTTCCCAAAGGATAGCAAGAAGACTGGTGGTGCTGAAACAAATTGGTGTTCATTGGTGACTCCTTGAAGAACGGTTCTTCAAAAGTGAGTTAACATTTTCTCTGTTTTTCATTTTTTTGTTTTGTGGTTTTTGGTCCTGAAAATTCAAGAACAAGATCGTCGTTTCCGCTTCGAGATTAACACCCCATCAATTTAATATTTTGACTAGCCTTTTAACATACTCAGATCGAGACAAGTACAATTTATTTTCTTTTCGATTCCTAATTATGTCAATTCCTAATATTCTCCTAGCATTGCCTAAGTCATTCATGTCAAACTATTTATTTAAAAGATCTTTTAACTTGTTAACCTCATGCATGGACTTACAAGCAATTAACATGTCATCAATATAGAGAAGTAAGTAGATAATATTAACATTTGAGACATTTTTAAAGTAAACACAATTATAATACTTGCTTCTACAAAACTCAATGGATAACATATATGAATCAAACCTTTTATACCATTGACCAGGTGATTGCTTTAGGCCATATAAAGAACTTTTAAGAAGATATACTTTTTTCTCTTGTTTGGGAGCTTCGAATCCTGGAGGTTGGTCTATGTAGATGGTCTCCTCAAGCTCACCATGCAAGAAAGTTGTCATTAAAAGTTTGTGGTTCTTTGTTAACAAATTCATTTGCAATTACTAGGGCATAGGAAATAAGGTCAGCATGCCCATACCTAGTAGGAGCTATAATGGTTCTTCTTTTTCTATCCCTAGCTAACTGATAATTCCCTAAATTTTGGTTAACTTCTACTTCCTCTTCTTCTACTACTTCTTAAATAGGTGACTCATCTAAAGTAGAGGGTGGATTCTCATGTTCTATAATAGGTTCATCTACTTGACTAGGTGGGGAAATAGGTAAGGGAGGTGGTAGGGAAGTAGGTAAGGGAGGGGGTACTAAAACAATTACTGTGTTACTAGTAAGGTCATTTGGTATAAACTCAGTTTTCTCTTCTACATATCCCATTTTTCCCTCATCAAAGACAATATCTCTACTTATTAGGATTTTGGCACTATTTGATTCTAGACACCGTAACTTGTATCCCTTAACACGTTTGGGATATCCTAAAAAAACACATTTCTTAGTCCTTGGATCTAACTTATCCTCTTTTGAATAAGCATAAGCTAGACATCCAAAGACTCTCATGTGTGATAGATCCGGCGGGGGACTACCTTGCCAAATTTCTTGGGGTGTTTTTAGATCAATGGCAGTAGTCGGGCTCCTATTGATAATGTAGCATGTTGTTGCAACAACTTCCCTTACAAAACTTTTGAGGAAGTTGTGAATTTGACAACATGCATCTTACTCTCTCCATTAAGGTTCGGTTCATTATCTCTGCAGCCCTGTTTTGTTTGGGTGTGCCTACAACAGTCAAGTGCCTAGCTATACCCTTAGACTTACAAAAGTCATTAAACCCGTGGTTACAAAACTCTAGCCCATTATCAGTTCTAAGCTTTTTAACTCTTAAGGCTAGTTTGGTTCTCTACGAGTGTTACCCATTCTAAAAATCTACTAAAAGTGTCAGATTTATTCTTAAGGACATAAATCCACGTCTTACTAGTACAATCATCTATGATGGATAAGAAGTATCTAGCCCCCCCATTGGTTGCTACACTCGAAGGACCCCACAGGTCGACATGCATATATTCTAACTTTCTCTTAGTCGAGCGACCACCCTTCCCAAATTTAACTCTCTTAGGTTTCCCATATACACAATGCTCACACATATCTAGGTCGTCTACTTTTAAATTAGGAATAACATTTTGCTTAACTGATTCTTTAATTCCTTGCTCACTAATATGACCTAGACGCCTATGCCAAAGAGAAGTTTGGGAACTATCGCTCTCTTTTACTAAGTCACTTGATCCTAGAACCGTTGAACCCTCTAAGGAGTAGAGAATATCTCTAAAGCGCCCTCTCATTGTTACCATAGCACCCTTCATGACTTTAAGCATGCCACCTTCTAACTTAATGGTGAAACCTAACTTATCAAGCATGTTAAGGGAAATTAAGTTTCTTTTAACTTCAGGTACGTACCTTACTCCTGTAAGAAGCCTAACATTCCCATCATGAAGTCTAAGCCTAACTGTCCCTTGACCTTCTACATTACAAAAGTGTCGGTTCCATAACATGACCTTACCTTCTGAACTGGTTTGGAAGTCTTCGAGCCATTCTCTATTAGGGGTCATATGGAAAGAACAACCTGAATCTAGAATCCAAGTTTCATCTTAATTAGTAGTGCTAACCATAAGGACTTCATTGTACTCTTCACTTATATTAGCTAAAATAGACTCTTATTTCTCTTTACCCGATGACTTTTTATTCCTAAGGTCTAGACAAAATCTTCTAATATGGCCCTGTTTATTACAATGGTAACATCTTCTACCTTTAGCCCCCCTTAGATTTGGACCTACATTTACTTTTACCGCTTTGTTTATTTCGACCTTCTGATCTCCCTCTAGCATATAAATATTCACTAACCTTTTAATTTTCTTTTAATTCCATTTCTTTAGTTCTAATGACAGTAAGTACAACATCAATAGTTAACTCATCCCTACCATATTTCATAGCAGATTTCACATCATTATATGCATCATGCAGAGAATTAACAAGAACAATAACATGATTCTCATCAGAAAAAGTTTCACCTATATTATTCATTTCAGAAATAATTCTATGAAATTCATTTACATTATCCTTCATGCTTTTGCTAGAATCCATTTTAAAGTTAACGAATTTAGATTTAATGAATATCTTGTTAGATACCGATGCTTTTTGATAGGTAGTTTGTAACTTACTCTAAAGCTTACCGGCGGTATCCTCGCTCCTCATTTACCGAATAACCGAGTCAGACAAATGTAAGATGATAAGGCCGTGAGCCACCTTATTCATCTCAACCAATTGTTATGCCATTATGCTAGTCGAAATGTCCTTGGCTTCCACGAGAGTGTAATTGGCCTTTTGTTGTCGCAAGATAGCCATCATTTTAATCTTCTAGAGACCGAAGTCTGCTTTGCCGTCAAATCGCTCCACCTCGAACTTTGTACTCATCTTGCAAGATAAAAAAAAATGGACAGCACACTTTTCAAAGAATAATACTAAAAAAATTATTCAAGAAAATATTCACACAATTCTTTTATCCTAAAGAGTATGCAATTTACACAGATTACACAGGATTAAGCTCTTATTCCAATTGTTATAAACCCAAGATCAATCCCAATAATTTTCCAATAAATATGTAGTCAAAACAGTGAGTATACAAGCGATTATCAACAATTCAAGATGCTGGACAGAACTGAAATATGTACCAAAAAGAGTATATGCAAGAGATAACACGAGATTTAAAGAGGTTCGGTCCGTTAAGACCTACATCCACTTGCAAGGATGACACCCTTTGCGAGTCAATATTATTAAGGAAATGTACAATATTACATACAATAGAAGCTTTGTAAGAGATTAATTTACAAGAAAAGTAAAAAGAATGGAGAAATACAACCTTTGTAGATCTCCTTCCGCGTCGATCTTCGAACCTAATGAAGAACACCCACGACACAAACCCGAAATTCCTTCTTGTTCTAGAATACCACGGATCTTGAACACCCACGCCTCAACCCTCTTTGGAATGCGCAGATCTACACAAAAAACTGTTCGATCTCGACTTCTTATGGTTGTAGCACGTCATATGGACAACCACTCTGACGATGCTCACAACTAAAACACCCAAGTCGAAAACCTCATCAAGAATCGATATCGTTGATGCTCATAAAGGAAACAGCAGCAGTTGTAACTCTCACGGCAACGACGACAGTGACCCGGGATTCACTCTATCTCTCTCTCTTGCTTCAAGTGGTGGCTAGGGTTTCTCCCTCCCAAAAGAGAACCCATCCTATTCTATTTACAAGGCCACTCAACATAAAAACGATTAGATAAAAGGAAGGTAAACCTAATAGTAAAAGTAAATGGGCAAGGTACACAAAACTAAAGGGATTGGGCTTACCTTGTTTGGCCCAACAGAGAATAATTAACATAAGAAAAAAATTGGTAGCAAGGAAAATTAAGCTAAATTAATTAATAAATTGAAACCAACTTGATTTATAATAATCTCTACATTGATTTCTATTTATCAAGAGACCAATCCCATGGAGCTTGCTACCAAGACAAACAACCTATTTCAATCACCTCTTATCGAGCTGCAACAATCTCACACAAAGGTTAAACTTATCACATGGTAATGCTTTAGTAAACATATCAGCAACATTAAACTCAGAAGCAACCTTCTTAACAGAAACTAAACCATCATTTATTACATGTCTAACAAAATGATAACGAACATCAATGTGTTTGGTTCTTTCGTGGTGGGAGTGATTCTTAGAAAAGTGTAAAGCACTTTGACTATCACAGAAAACAGTTACAGAGACATTATCACTACAACATAATTCAGACACAATACCCTTAAGCCATAAAGACTCTTTCACAGCTTCAATAACTGCAATATATTCAGATTCAGTTGTAGGTAATGCAACTATAGACTGTAAACTAGATTTCCAGCTTATTGTACAACTAGAAAGCTTAAATACAAAACCAGTCAATGACCTACGCTTATCAACATCAGCAGCATAATCAGCATCAACATACCCATTAATTTCTATCCCTACACTATTGTAATCAACTATACTAGTAGCTTCTCTTCCCTTCCATGCTTCCTCTTGATCTTAGTAGGTTCTTTATTGGACTTCAAAATGGTAAAAATTTATTGATGGGTCCAATGAAGTCTCATTCGTTTGGTAGGTCTTTCTTCAAACTTCTCTTCATTGTTGGTGTAGGTGGCATTTTGGAGCATTGGGTCAAATATGATCACATCAATTAACCACGTAACCACAATATGTGACTACATCTGGACGAGGCTCATGAGTAATTCATCTTAAAAAAAGGTGTTATGGAGTTATTCGGCATTGCGAGAACAAGTGCAACCTAAGATTCAATTTCAAATCAGTAACTAACATTTAAGTATACCTTAAATTGTATGGTTAGAGATTAAGATTACCTGTTCCCGCAACCAACTACTAAATGTGCAATTATGCTCATCTTGAAGCCACTTTTTGTTTTTAGACTTACTTGGATTAAGCTTAGACAGAACATCCATTTGTTGCCTATTGCAAATATAATATATGTCAATGACAAAGTTATGATCTAGATGATCACTTAATTAGGAAGTTACGAAAGAGAATGAAATTTGCATACCCTACATATGGAAGCACATCATTTACATTTTGAAGGACATAAAGATGAGCTTGATCTAGCTGATCCTTACTTGATTTGCTATAAGAAGAAACAGACAATGGTCTATCAAATGGATCTTCTTTCCTCATCGATGACCTTAACCCAATTGAATCAATTCCAGATAGATATTAAGAACAAAACTCTACAGCCTCCTCTACAATATAACATTCTCCAATGCATCCATTCGGTCGAGTTCTATTTCTTACATAACTCTTCATTACTTTCATATATAGTTCAAAATGATACATCCACCTCAAATACACAGGTCCACAAAATTCTACATCTCTTACAAGATGCACCACAAGGTGTACTATTATTGTGAAGAATCCCGGTGGAACATATTTTTCTAACAAACATAAAGTGACGACTATGTCTTCTTGCAAGCCTTTTAACTTAGACGAATCAATTGTTTTGCTACATATAGCATTAAAGAAGAAGCATAGTCAAATAATGACATATTTAACATATTTTGGTAAAGTACCACGAACGGCCACAAGTAACAATTGTTACATAAGAACATGATGGTCATCTGACTTAAGATTATTAAGTTTCAATTCTTCGAGCGACGCTAGAACTTGTATGTTAGATGAATAACTTTCAGGTACTTTAGTTTCTGACAGTGTCTTACACAAATTCAATTTCTCCACCCGTGATAATGTATAACATGTTGGAGGTAAGAATATCTTTTTCTCTCCCACTTGAGGGGCCAACTCTAATCTAATATTCAATTCGACCAAATCTAGACGAGCTTGTAATTTATCCTTTGTTTTTCCAAGAATATCAGGCAATGTGCAAATAAGTTTTGAACACACATTCTTTTCAATATGCATCACATCTAAACAATGTCGCACGTGAAAATGTTTCCAGTATTCTAACTAAAAAATAGACTTCTTCTTCCAATAACTATTTGAAAGATCTCTATCATTTTTTTTTCCTTTTTTCCTTATTTTTTCCTTTCTTACCAAATGAATATTGGAGTCCACTTGTTTTTGCAAGAATTTCTACTCCATTCAAGAGCGAATCCCAATTCTTGTTTACCATTAAATGTTTTCTTCTGCTTCCTATATGGATGATTACGAGATAAGAATTTTCGATGCCCGAGATACGCCATCTTCCTCCCTTTTGGAAAATAAATGGATGAAGTGTTCTCCCCACAAATTGGACATACATGATATCCTTTTACTACACAACCTTGCCATACGCCGGAAAATCATTAATTGTCCACGGTAAAATAGCTTTGAGTATTGTGAAACACCGTTCTTGATGTGCATCAAAACATTCAACTCCATCATTCCAAAGCTTTTTCAAATCATCAAATAATGGAGCTAAATAAACAACTATGTCATTTTCTGGTTGTTTGGGACCATATATTAATGCATTCAACATAAGAAATTTTCGCTTCATGCAGAACCACAGGGGTAGATTGTACGTCACCAACATAACTGGCCAACAACTCTATTTACTATTAGGTTCACCATGTGGATTGACCTCATTGGTTGAAAGAGCAAGACGAAGGTTTCTAGGCTGTAGACCAAACTCTGGTCACAATTTGTCTACTTCTTTCCACAAAATTCAGTCTGCTGGATGTCGTATATATCCATCACTTACTCTTTTTTTTACATGCCAAGTCAACAAACTCGATATTTCTTTGCTTCGAAACATTCATTCAAATCTCAGAATTGGAGATAACTACTACATGACTTTTGCTGGAACATTTTTCATTGCTTCCTTTGAATCTTTATGAAGCTTCCATCTTGATGTTCCACAAATGAGGCATTCATCTGCATCTGAGAGTTCTTTTCTAAACAATCAACAATCCTTGCAACAAGCATGAATCTTCTCATACTTCATTTCAAGAGTACTCAATGTTTCTTTTGCTTGATACATAGAATTTGGAATTTCATTAGGACTTGGTAACATGTCACGAACTAATGTCAACAACTCAGTGAAACTTCTATCGCTCCATCCAAATTTTGCTTTCAAATTATATAACTTCACCAATGCAGATATTTTGGTAAAGTTTTTAAAATTTGAATATAATGGTTTCTTCGCACCACGAAATAGCACCTCGAAATTTTGTGGATTTTCATCAGAGTAATCATATGCAGCCTAAAACATCCCTATTGTGTCATCAAAATCGTCATCCTCAACTTCTTCTAGTGCACTAGCAGACATACTTTCAATATTTCTCTTAATCTGTGGTGATTCACCATGTCAAATCCATGTCTTATAGCTTTGATTGATACCATAAACAAATAAGTGATCTCTTACTACATTCACAATTTGAGACTTTGCGTCCACACACTTTAAACATGGACAACAAATGACATTTGATCTTTTTGAATGTCGTAATCCATTTCCAATGAACATTTCAACCCCTAAACTATACTCGATTGACATTCTATTTTTTATCGTCCACGACTTATCCATGTTTAAATTTATGAAAGTTTAATCTACAAAAAAAACATAATGGTTAAGCTTGTGTACTTTGTCGGGTTCTTAAGAAGTAAAATAAGAATAATTAAAAAACAAAGGGTTGATAAGGTGGGGTGTATAAAGTGGTAGTTAGTAAACATGGAAGGTTATGAGGGGCATAGAAACAGAGTGTATCGAATTAATTAAATTAGTGAAAAGGAAGCAGTTGTTTTTGAAATATAAATACACAATAGAAAAAGACTTTATTTAGATCGGTTGACCTCCAATGCAAAAATCCATATTCTCATATTTGTACTTGTACTTATTAGTTCCTCAAGAAATCATACCCCAAGCCCTTCCCTGATTTTTCCTCCTTCCGTATTCAATTTCTTCTTCAATCAAATTTGCCCTCTCCATTTTCCATTTTCTGGATCTTCTCCCTCGAACAAACAAGATAGTCCCCTTTCCTTCCCTTCAGTTCACTTCTCATCTAAAACTAGTTCTTTTTTTTATTTCATTCATGCAACAGGGCACACCAGAGAAAGAGAAAATAAAGTCGTAGATAAAACAACCCAAACTCAAATCAGAAGGAACGAGAAGTTACCGAACTAGAAGAAGATGAAAACGAGTGAATACGAGGAAAGAGAAGAGAAGGAAGAACAGAACCTTCGATGTTGTCATTGTTGCCAAATATATTCGCTCCGTACCGCCGAATTCAAGCTCGTCGCCGCAGATTGTCGCTTTCTGCCGTCAGAAAATCGCTCCTCACCGTTGGATCGTCGCTTGCGCCGTAGTACGTGGCCGTTCGCTCCCCTTCCCATGGTAAAGGAGCGGGTTCACAATGACGGTAGAGAGGGTTTCGCGCAGCAAAGGGAGGTGGGAGGCAAAAAATTATCGAAAGGGCTAACTAGAGGAATGACTATAAAGAATAATACATTTTGAAAAATGGCCAAAAGTATCAAATATTGTGATAGTGGCTAATTTACTGTTATGATCCAATTCCTAATTTTATTTATGACAGATATGCCCTTGAAACAAAATGGCCAAAACTATTGTACGATTTTACATATTATTTGAGACAAATATACCCTCAAACAAAAAGGTAATCCATTAGCTTGATTTTAGGAAATTTATAAGCAACTATACCTAAAAAAAGTAGATAATAGTTTAAGAAGACCAAATATACAAAATCGATATTTAAAAAATTAACTTGGATTATTTTGATTTGATTCTTTGAAATTCTAAATAAATAAAAAATACACAATTTGAAAGATGAACTATGAACTTAGTAAAGATTTTATTCAAGTTATTTTGAGAATGTAATTTAGTATTAAAATATTCAAAATTACTAAAAAAAAGTTGGCGATGTAATACTAAACAATGTATTTTAGGGTTTAAAAAATGAAGGAGGTAGTAAAAATTGGTATATCGGGAGACTAAAAATGGAGGTTTTGTAATCATACCATATCACGAAAATCGTTTTTCCTCCAAAAAATGAACAACCGTCTTTCATTGTGTGTCTTCATCATCGGATATATGTTCACCATTAGTGCATGTCTTGTTGATGGAGTTTCTGAGGTATATGCAAGCGGATTTCTTGAATATAATTTTTGCGGTGTGCTAGATTTTGTAGAAGACAACATTGAGCCTACACATCAAAAGAAGATCTAATAGATGTTGTTTTTATACTAAAACGTTGTTTTTTTTATAATTCCTAACATATTTACCTTTTTCTTGGGATTTTTTGTTGGAGATGTAGTTGAAATCTTAGACTTAAGGTTTAAAATGTCGTTGTTTTAATATTGTTTAGATATGTCATATTTTTTTAGAAAACCTATATGGTTTAAACAACCCTAAATCTTTCTTTTAAAACTATATGTTGGGTATATATTGGGTAAATCTAATCTAATGTTATTTAGGAACCCTATCAATGCAAATGTTTCAAATAAATACAAAGTTGAACATATTCCTAATGACCATGGAAACAAAGAGCTTTCTCATCGCTGAACATATTCATCAGTAAATGAATCTTCTTTACACAATATAGGCACTAAATAAATACAAAAAGCCAATGTTCAAAGATAATGGTTTCTATAGCCAATGTTCAAAGATAGTATCTACAACTGTTTTTGGACAAGGATAACCCAGTCAAAAGGTCATCTACTCTATAGAATCCTATATCTACCCCGTCGTATTGACATCTCTTACTTATTTTGTGAGATAGGATAGAAACTTACTCACTTCCCTTTCTCAATAAACATTCTTTCAAAATCTTGATGTATTCATTTCAAAAGTCGTAGTTTAATAATTCAATGTCTTCTTTATTTTGGGTAATTCTTTAGCGTCTTATAATATGTTGAAACCCGTCTTCTTCCTCATGTAGATATGGTTAAAGGCAAGGCAATTGGCCCCTATTTTTTACTTTAATTATGGTTTGTTTCTTAAGTTTTTAGGTGTCTTTCAGGAGACTTCTTCCGCTGAGAAATCAAAGTCACAGAATTCAAGAGATTTAGGGGTGAAAATGCCTCCTTCAGTGGGTCAAAACGACAGTTTTGCTGGAAAGACATGTTCAGGAAGTTACCACTGGTTGTAAAGTCTTTTACATGTGTATGTACAGTTAAGAATATCAAATTCAAATTGGTTGCTCTATACTTGGACTTCGGACTGATGGTCATTGATCGGGTATATATAAAATGACATATGCAATATATCAATAAAAAACGCGAAGAAACAAAATAATCAGAATTTTCAAACCAATTAGTTATGTTTGTTAAAAAGAAATTAATAATATTTTAAACTAATTTGAATGATATAGGTAGATTTGGTGGTTTCAATTTTATGGAAAGATTTTAGGGATTATGTAGATTTTGTAGTTAAGGTGGTTTCAATATTAAGTCAATAACATTTTGGTGGGGAAAGATTTTAGGGGTTTCGTTTGAACATTGATGTGTAACGTGAATGAATAAAATGGAGAAATGCTGCAAAGGCACTATGGCATGAAATGTGTGGAGAGGTAAATATGTAATTATACATCTCTCATCAATTTTAGGAAATCAAATTTGGTCATATATGCAATTTAGAAAAACTTTGGCTATTTTTCTTAACGATAACCTGTGCGTAGCCGTTCCTAAGGATTTCCCAAAATTAAAGTTAGGGTTAAAATGGGCCACTTTCCTTGTCAGGCCTGGCCCACATTTAAAATAAAACTTACAATGGTGGATTAGGCCCAACATGGATACTTAAAAAAATAAAAAATTAAAATTGGCTCGTTTTTACCTTGTCCGACATGGTTTCCTCCGTGTTTTTCTTGTCTGACATCATTTCCTCCRTGTTTCTTTTTTATCCGACATTAAAACCAAGATTTGTTCCAGTGGACCAACAAAACTATTTATTGATTTCTATCTTTAATGCAATGTTTTACTTATATATGTAATAGGATATATATTCTTCAAAAAGCAATTTAAAAAGTCTATAGCATATAAATAATATTGTGGATGTCTTCTTACCTTTAGTAACATAGGTAATCAAAACTTGCTGTCTAATAATCATAAATGATATGACTGAAATTGGTCAATGGAAATATGTCAGTATGAATTATATATCGCACATACATCTTTTAAAAGATCGGGTTGTGGGAATTTGATCTTTATTCATAAATTGATTAAATGAAATATAAATATATCATGCATGTGCAACTTAATATTAATATTGAATGAATTATATATGGACTTTTACACGAAAGTCGTTTCTTTTGATTCATGAAAATAACTTGATATTGTGGGAAATATATATATATATATATATATTTTGCCCATCGGAGCATTGCTCAATTGATTTAGACACATATCTTCGATAAAAAATCTTGAATTCGAATCTCCACTTGTAGTACAAAAAACCAACCTTTTTGGAGACACAGTCAAATGAATGGTTGAGTAAGTTTTGTAAGTGCTCATTTATCATATTTCAATAACGGCTAAAAATAAAATCAATATTTGACACTTGTGAAGTGAAATGGTGCACAAATTGATATGTTCATGCATCAATAAATAAGGATTCTTAAAAGAGGGAGCTTAGATGATTTCGAAAGATATTGATTTCTCTTCCTCCTCTTTTTATTATTATTATTTTTTATTAAAACGAGTGTTTTTATCAAAGGTATTAGAGTATTATCGTCGACGGCCCAAAGAATGGTCACTCAAAGACATTTACATAGATTATGAATACATTTTCATGTTAATATTAACATTCTTGCCATCTTAACTAGTGAATTTTCGAGCTCAATTAATTAGAATTGTTAACATTTAATGTAAGTTAACTCAAATTGTAAGTTTGATTCTTTTAGTTTTTGAATTTGTCTAGTCCAAGACCTAGTTTAGGAAGTTGTTAAGGTTATGTTTGGTATAGTCAAGTCAACTAGGTAGGTTGCTATTCTTATGGCTAGTGGAGTAGTTGCTTTTTATGTGGAATTAGTTGAGTCTATTTTTAGACCTAGAGTTTGTATAAATATGTAGTATCATTGAATGAAACTTACACTTCCCCACTTTCTCATTTCTCTCTCAATAATAAGAACTACAGTGGTATCAGAGCCTTAAATTCTTAAGGGATCTATGAGTGAGGATTAGTGAAATATTACCGAGAGAAACTAAGTGATACACCTGTGAGAGTTTTGTCCAATGGAGTTAGGATCAAACAATTTTTCTTCACTGGCTCCACCTGTGGTTGATGGTGAAAACTATCAAGCATGGGCAATTAGAATACAAGCCTACATGGAGGTTTGTGATTACTGGGAAGCAATTGAGCAAGATTATGAAATTGCTCAACTTCCTGATAATCCAATAATGCATCAGATCAAGACTCACAAGGAGAGGGTCAGCAGGAAGACAAAGGCTCGAGCTTGCCTATATGCAGCTGTGTCTCCCGCCATATTCAACAGAATTATGGCATTGAAGTCAGCAAAGGAGATCTGAGAGTTCCTCAAAAGTGAGTATGAAGGTGATGAGAGGATTAAAGGCATGAAGGTGTTGAATTTGGTGAGAGAATTCGAGAGAATGCAGATGAAGGATTCTGAGTCCATCAAAGCGTACTCAGACAAGTTGATCGGGATTGCTAAGAAGGCAAGAGCATTAGGAACTGATCTATCTGACAATAGATTGGTTCAGAAGATTTTGGTTTCAGTACCTAAGAGATATGAAGCAACCATTGCTTCCTTAGAGAATACTAAATACCTCTCCAAACTCAAAGTGATAGAAGTTGTGAGTGCTTTGCAAGCACAGGAGCAGAGGAGGTTGATGACAAGAAGGAAACATGAAAGGGGCACTGAAAGCTAGAATGTAGTAGGGAGAAGGTGGAAGAGAGAAGAAGTGGAAAGRGAAGAAGGCGAGTGGCAGTAGTAGCTCAGAATTTGCTGCAAAGGATGTTGGTAGTGTATGCAAGCACTGCGGTAAGCACAACCATCCACACTTTAGATGCTGGAGAAGGCCAGATGTGAAGTGTAGAAGGTGTAATTTATTAGGACACATTGAACGATTTTGTAAAGGTGCCAAGACCCAACAACAAGGAGGAGCACATGCTGCAGTACAGCAAGAAGAAGATCAACTCTTTGTGGCCACCTGTTTCTCATCAGCCAATCAATGTGATGGTTGGTTGGTTGATAGTGGGTGTACCAATCATATGACAAGTGACAATGGGTTGTTCAAGGACCTTGACAAGTCATTTAAGTCAAGGGTGAAGATAGGAAATGGTGAGTATCTAGACGTGAAAGGGAAGGGCACAGTGTCAATAGAGAGTTGTGTTGGAACAAAGTTGATTAATAAAGTGTTGTTTGTTCCTGAGATTGATCAAAACCTGTTAAGCGTTGGTCAACTAGTAGATAAGGGATTTAAAGTGTTGTTTGAAGACGGGAAGTGCCTCATTTCTGATTCTAGTGGGATGAGTTGTTCAGAATAAAGATGCAGCACAAGAGCTTTTCATTAGATCCATCGAGAAGGAGTAAATAGCTTTCAAGTGTCAAGTGAATGACACTAAGTTATGGCACAAGAGGTTGGGGCATTTTCATCAGAAGGGGTTGCAGTATCTGCAGAAAAATGAGATGGCAATAGGAGTACCGGTTTTGGAGGAGCTGAAAACAAACTGCAGAGCTTGTCTGACAGGGAAGCAAACAAGATTGCCATTCAAAAAGTCAGTTTGGAAAGCAACCGAGAAGCTACAGCTCATCCACACTGATTTGTGTAGACCTCAACCAACTCTTTCACTGAATGGTAGTAGGTATTTCATTATCTTTATTGATGATTATACTCGGATGTGTTGGATATATTTCATGAAGCAAAAATCTGAGCAGCTGGAGTGTTTCTAAAGTTTAAAAGATGGGTTGAGAATCAAAGTGGCTATAAGATTCAAGTGGTGAGGACCGACAATGGGACTGAATATACATCACAAAGGTTTAATTCCTTCTGTGAAGAAGTTGGGATAGAACATCAACTCACTGCTCCATATTCTCCACAACAAAATAGAGTTAGTGAAAGGAAGAACAGGTGTATTATGGAGATGACAAGATGCTTGTTGCATGAGAAGACTTTGTCAAAGGAGTTTTGGGCTGAAGCAGCAAACACAACAGTCTTTCTATTGAATAGACTACCTACAAGGGTCTTGGAGAAGAAGACCCCCTATGAAGCTTGGTTTGATACTAAACCAAAATTGACAAATTTGAAGGTGTTCGGTTGTTTGTGTTATTTCCATGTTCCATAGGTGAAGAGAGACAAGTTGAGTGAGAAGGCAGAACCAGGAATCTTTGTAGGCTATAACATGGTGTCCAAAGCTTACAAGATCTATCAACTTCACACAAAGAAGATGGTGATTAGTAGAGACGTTCAATTTTTGGAGGATGAGGAGTGAGGTTGGACAAAAGAAGCAAAGGCAAAGCAACAAGAAGTCTCTCTAGATCCTGATGAACTAGTTGATGATAATCTAGTGAGAGGGACTAGACTACTGACTGAGGTGTATGAAAGAAGCAGCGTAGCTGTGTTGGAGCTTGCAGGGTTTGTAGAAGCTCAAAAAGATCAAAAGTGGATGGAGGCAATGAATGAGAAGCTGAGAATGATAGAGAAGAACAAGACATGAGAGCTAGTGGAGAAGCCTACTGATAGAAAGGTGATTGGAGTCAAATGGGTTTTCAAGACTAAATTAAATCCAGATGGCTCTGTGAACAAGCTCAAGGCCAGGTTAGTAGTGAAAGGGTATGCACAAGTCTGAGGAGTTGATTTCTCTAAGACTTTTGCACTGGTTGCAAGAATGGAAACAATCAGGATGCTACTGGCTTTGTCAGCTCAGCATGGATGGAAGGTGTATCAACTAGATGTGAAGTCAGAATTCCTAAATGGAGTGTTAGAAGAATAGATCTACGTTGAGCAACCAGATGGGTTCATCACACCAAGACAAGAGCAGAAGGTTTATTTACTGAAGAAGGCTCTCTATGGGTTGAAGCAAGCTCCTCGGGCATGGTACAGCAAGATGGATGATTACTTGCTGATCTTGGGTTTTGTGAAGAGTCTGAGTGAATCCACACTCTATGTGAAGAAAGCAGGTACTACTATTGTGATTGTATCTCTTTATGTAGATGACTTGCTGGTGACAGGAAGTGATAATAATCAGATAGAGGTGTTCAAGCAAGAAATGATGAAGGTGTTCGAGATGGTCGATCTAGGTCTGATGCATTACTTCCTAGGCATGGAGATTCAGCAAGGACAAAATGAAGTGTTTCTCTGTCAGAAGAAGTACATGAGAGAGATATTGAAGAGGTTCAATATGGAGGAGTGTAAGAGTGTGAACACTCCGATGGTTCAGAAGGAGAAGTTGCAGAAGGATGATGAGGAGGATCCTACAGACGAGAATGTGTACAGAAGTCTAGTTGGATGTCTCATGTATCTCACATCCACTAAGCCTGACATCATGTACACTGTCAGTGTCTTATCTAGATTTCTTCACTGTGCAAGCAAGAATCATATGGTTGCTGGAAAGCGGGTTTTGAGATATCTTAAAGGTACACTATCTTTTGGGATAAAATACAATAAAGTTGAAAATTTTGAGTTGCAGGGTTACTCAGATAGTGATTGGGCTGGGTCATTAGATGATATGAAGAGCACATCTGGCTATTGTTTCACTTTTGGATCAGGGTGTTTTTCATGATGTTCAAAAAAACAAGATATAGTGGCTTAGTCAACTGCAGAAGCTGAGTTCATTGCAGCAAAAGCAGCAGTCAACCAAGCTGTTTGGTTGAAGAAGTTGATGCGTGACTTGCATCTAAAGAGACAATGATTAAACGACTAGGAGATACACGATGGGGATCACATTATGGTGATTTATTGAGTATTCTTACGATGTTTTCATTAGTAGTTGATGTAATTGAGATAATTGTACAAGGTGATCAAATTTAGAACAAAAATATGAAGCATAGATTCTATTAAGTTCAATCGAATCATTCAACTTCGTTTCTCATATGCATTTTATGAAAATAATCTTAGGAATCACAAATGATTTGTCTCAAGCATTACAAAGAAAAGACAAAGACATTGTGAATGCCATGAATCTAGTCACAATTTATAAATAAAGATTGCAAACAATGAAGGAGTCTGGTTGGGATTCATTGTTAGATCAAGTTTCTACTTTCAGTAATAAACATGATATTCAAGTTCTTGACATGGATGATATATTCTTGATTCGAGGACGACGAGAATGAAAATCTTAACCAGTTACAAATATTCATCATTATCGTGTTGAAGTTTTTTATGCAGGCATTGATATGCAGATTCAAGAGTTGAGTAACTGTTTTATAGAAACAAGTAAGTTGCTTCTATGTGTGGCATGTTTAAATCCGAGTGATTCATTTGCTGCTTTTGACAGAGAAAAACTTAATCGTCTTGTTCAATTTTATCCTAGAGGCTTAGGCTTTTCAGGCAATGAACTATCTGTGCTTGATGATCAACTTCAGAATTACATTATTGAGGTGTGCTCAAATATTGAGTTTATTGAATTTAGAAGCATCAGTAATCTTGTAGTAAAAATGGTCATGACAAATAGAGATAAGGTATATCTATTAGTTTATCGATTACTCACCTTGGCATTGATTTAACCTGTTGCAACAGCTACTGTAGAGAGATGTGAAGACTCGGTTGCATAATCGAATGAGAGATCAGTGGATGAACGATTGTCTCATAACATATATTGAGAAAATTTTATTTGATAAGTTAGATAATAATGTTATTATGGATCGATTTCAGAACATGAAAACTCGTCGAGGACAATTGTAATGTTATTAAATTAGTTCATTTATGAGAATCTATAAACATTTTGAATATTTTTTTTATCATTTTTATATGTATTGTGCCCCCTGGATGAAATTTATAGATCCGCCCCTGGAGAAGGATACTTTGAATTTTGTCGAGGCTACTAGTAAACTGTTGTCAGATGAAAGAAAAAGGTGTACTTCACATGAAGATTCAAAAGTGGTAGCTAGCAATTGAAAGTAGAAGAAAGACTTCAAGCAAAAGAAAGCTTGTTGCTGTTGATATAGACAATCTAGGCACGTGAGGAAAGATTGTCCAAACAGATTCGGTTCGTTAAAGATCTCTAGCCGGATGCTGACAGTGTTCCCCTCGTTAGGGGAGATGATGATTAGTTCCTTTAAAGAGAGATAGAATTCATCATCATGTTATGTCCGTTTTACCAAGATAGAGGATGTGATGTTAGCGGTTCCACAAGTTTACACATGGCAATGGCTTAGCGGTTATGCAAAGTGTGTGTGGTGGAAGTTATGTTGATGATTGAAAAAACTTCTAGGTGAGCCAAGTAGATGGAAGTTGCACTGTAAATTTCAGCACGGTTTATCGACATGTGACAAGGAAGAAAAATCGTGGAAGGCGACATTCCAAGTGGTATACTTTTATGGTAGAGTAAGTTATAATTCTCTGAATTGAGAATTATGATTGTCGATAAAGACAATGTGTGCAGTACAAGTTTTGAATTCTTCAATATCTTACCAAGGTGGAATCTGTTGGATTTTGGCAAAATATTATAATATTGAGTTGTCTCACATCGGAAAGGTACAAGGAGGATAAAAGGAGCCAATGGCCTTGGATTTTATTCATTTCAATAGAAATACTTTAAACATGGTATATCAACTCTAGTGTTTTTTGTAATTGGGGTCGAGGAGAGAAATTTATATGATTATAATAATTTTTCACATAGTGGATTTTCTTTTACGAGACGTAGTTTTTCTCCGGTTTGAAGTTTTCCACGTTAATTCTTGTGTTTATTTATTTTCTTGTTTTCTTTAAATTTCTCAGATATTTTTTGCTTATTCCTTGAATAGAAGTAGGGGGTTTTTCCCATTTAAATATGCACATACATAGCATAACTTAAAACATAATATTATGCAATATATTTAATTATGTGCATATAATAACATTAAAATTTTGAAAACTAAAACAGAATAAAAAAACCTTGGAGTCAAGAACTCCAGCATAATAAAAAAATTAAAACATTTAGCACAGAGAAAATTCAGTAACACAAAAAAAACACATAAGCTTTCCACCAAAATAACAGAAAACCTTAAAGGTGGAAAAAATTATGCTTAAAAACAAAAAGCATCAACATGCCAGCAATGAAAGCAAATGAGATGGAAAACATAGATAAACATGACTCTGATACCAAATGTTAGATAAAATTGAAAGATTTTACATATCTCCAGCTATAACAATTAAATTTAGAAACCAATTAAAAGAAGACCACACTCTTGCCAGCCTAACCAATGCTTTAATCCGTATCTTGATGGAAAACATAGTATTCTTTTGTTAAGCTAGAGACCCTAAGTTTTCTGTAAAAACCTCTCTATACATTCTTCTTCCACTGAGAAGAATAAGATGGAATAAAAAGACTTTTCAAAACATAACCATATAACAACTCATAACTTGAGGAAGATATTTTTGGGTAGTGGGCCAATAACAAACAATAGAAGTCCAATTAAAATAAAAAAATAATAAAACAATAAATATATATATATATGAAATTGAACGACTTACAGACAGTGTCAATAAGATCAACAGAAATTCGAGAACGTGTTGGTAAAACAACATTAATGTGAGAAGCCAAGAAAAAGGGACCTCTGATGACATATACGGTCAGAAGTCTCGAAATCAATGATCCATGTATTCGAATGATCAGTAGTAAAAGAAGAGAACACTAAGAAATACGTACCTGCAACATGAGATACTGTAGGTGTTATGTTCTCTAATCTTGTAGTCTAAAGGTGAGATTGAAGCATCTCCATTAATTGCGAATATTGGCTAGAGCTCAAGCTGTTGAAGAATGTAGATTAATAGACTAAGGACTAGGAGTTGGTAGATGAAGAAGTGTCAATACTCTTTTCGGAAATTTGATTAGCAACAACAGTGGCATTCAGTAGAGATGAACAACCAGCAGTAGAATTATGAGTACGATATCCTAGTGGACTATGGCGGATCCAGGAATTTCGTCCAGGGGGCATAATACATATAAAAACGTGGTACGATAAAAAATATTCAAAATGTTTATAGGTTCTCATAAATGAAATAATTTAATAACATTACAATTGTCCTCTACGAGTTTTCATGTTCTGAAGTCGATCCATGATAACATTATTATCTAACTTATCACATAAATATTTCTCAATATATGCTATGAGATAATTGTTCATCCACTAATCTCCCATCCGATTACGCCAACCGAGTCTTCACGATCTTCATGGTAGAAAACGTTCTCTCTACAGTAGCTGTTGCAACAGGTTAAATCAATGCCAAGATGAGTAATTGATAAACTAATGGATATACCTTATCTCTATTTGTCATGACCATTTTTCCTGCAAGATCACTAATGCTTCTAAGTTCAACAAGCTCAATATTTGAGCACACCTAAATAATGTAATTTTGAAATTAATCATCAAGCAAAGACAATTCAATGACTTAAAAGCCTCTAGGATAAAATTGAACAAGACGATTAAGTTTTTCTCTGTCAAAAGCAGCAACTGAATCACTCGGATTTAAACACGCCATGCATAGAAGCAACTTATTACTTGTTTCTGTAAAACGGTTACTCAACTCTTGAATCCGCATATCAATGCCTGCATAAAAAACCTCAACACGATAATGATGAATATTTGTAACTGGTTGAAATTTTCACCCTTATCGTCCTCGAATGAAGAACATATCATCCATGTCAAGAACTTGAATATCATGTTTATTACAGAAAGTAGAAACTTGATCTAACAATGAATCCCAACCAAACTCCCTCATTGTTTGCAATCTTTATTTATAAATTGTGACTAGATTCATGGCATCCACAATGTGTTTGTCTTTTCTTTGTAATGCTTGAGACAAATCATCTGTGATTCCTAAGATTATTTTCATAAAATGCATATGAAAAACGAAGTTGAATGATTCGATTGAACTTAATAAAATCTCTACTTCATAGTTTTGTTCTAGATTTGATCCACCTTGTACAATTGTCTCAAGTACAACAACTATTGATGAAAACATCGTAAGAATACTCAATAAAGCACCATAATTTGATCCTCATCGTGTATCTTCTGGTCGTTTAATCATTGTCTCTTGATTTAACCCTTGGCCACTTGATAGTTCACCACTATCCAAAGTTTCAAAAATTGACATACTATTTTTTTCTCGTAGAATATCACGACACTTTGCTGATGCCTCAATAACATTCACTACATTTGTAACAATAAAAAAAGACCAGCAGTTTCCACATTATTTTTTCAGTAGCAGTAAGAGCTAATAGAAGCTGATGAGAAAAATAATGAATGTAAAAAGCACATTCATTTTATTTCAAAATAAGTGCTTTCAATCCATTAAATTCACCTTGCATATTACTTGCTTCATCATATCCTTGTCCTCGCAAACTATCAATACTTAACCCATGTTGAGAAAAAAATTCATCAATAGCTCCATTAAGTGTTAGAGCATTTGTATTAGTGACATTTATAATTCCAACAAATATTTCAATCACATGACCTTTGTCCACATATCGTAGAACGACTGACATTTGCTCCTTTGAAGATATGTCTTTGGATTCATCAATCAAATAGAAAATAACCTATCACCCATATCTCTTATAACTGCATTCACAATTTCTACTGTAACAGAATTGATAATATCTTTTTGAACATTAGGTGCAATCAGTTTCAAATTGTCTGGAGCATTTTTCAAAGTAACAGACTCTGTATCCTTGTTGTTATTGCATAGCCATCATAAAAGTTTAAGAAAACTACCTTGATTTTTTTTAATAATCTGTCTCATCATGCCATTTATAATTCCAACCAATCTTTCAATCACATGACCTTTGTCCACATATCATAGAACAACTGATATTTTCTCTTTTGAAGATACGTCTTTGGATTCATTAATCAAAATAGAAAATAACTTATCACCCATATCCTTATAACTACATTCACAATTTCTATGAATTCACAATATCTTTTTTAATATCAGGGGCAATCAATTTCAAATTGTCTGGAGCATTTTTCAAAGTAACAGTCTCTATATCCTTGTTGTGGTTACATAGCCATCATAAAAGTTCAAGAAAACTACCTTGATTTTTTTAATAATCTGTCTCATCATGCCCACGAAATGGAAGCCCTTGTCGTAATAAAAACTTAATACAATCAATTGATGCACCTAATCGAGTTTGATATTCAAATCGTATTTAATTTGACATCCTATTAAAAAACATCTCAATATATTGCTTATGTTTTAAAAGGGCCTCACATTTAACCCAAGATTCATTGTGTGAACTATTAGGACCACCGACATGAGTTTGCAATTTCTCTTTTTCCTTCCAATTAGAATACCCTTCACCAACAAAATGATCACCTCCTTATTGTCACCAACTTCTGGTTTGAACAAGTACCAACATAAACAAAATGTAGAATCCTTTGAAATACTATATTCTAACAAATTGGGATATTCACTAATTGGATTAAATCGTCTTGACTTTGATCCAAATTTACTGAATGGAAAAGTATGATTCGCGGCTGACATGGACCTTTTTGTAAATAAGCTCTACAAACTTGGTCTTGAATATTATAATTGTAATAAGAAATTTTAGGTCTTAGATCTACAGGTAATTCTTCTAAACTGGCTTCTATATCAGACCTATCAAAATTAGTATTACTATTCTTCTTTGGAGATGATGACTCATCCCTATTGATTTCAAGTTAAATCTAAAAAATAATTAGTAGGGAAAATATTCAAGAATTAAAACATAAATTTAACAATCATAAAAACTAAACAAAAATTTATGAGTCATAAAAACTAAAGTAGTAGCCTAAAAATAATTGAAAATTTACCTGATAATTGTATATTCTGGCTTTATGACAAAAAACCCATCATTCAAATATAACTATAAAATTAATAAACAAAAAGATTCAACAACCTCTACAACTTTTATACAAATAAGTATAAAAAATAATTGATACCTTCTCGTGGAGATTTATACTAATTCAATAGTCGATAGCATTAACCCCACACATGGAAGTACTTTCAAGGTACGAAATTTACCATCCGACCATTCAAAATTTTTGTAAACAAATCTATAATAATATAATTAATGAAATTTCAAGGGGCACGTGAATCCACCCCAACCTTATCAATTAGTTTACAACTTTTACCTTTCTCTTTCATCAATTAACGAGACTCGTATAATTTTTTTATTAATTGTTCTACAATTTTAGTCTTTATTTGTTTATCTATATTACTAATCATATTTCTTCTAATAAAAAATTATTATAAAATAATAAATATTCCTATTTAATTTATTAATTATTTAATTTTACTTGTCGCAACGTCCTCGCGACGCGGAGTCGCCACCAATCATCTACGAGGTGTGATTGGTCACCTATTTAAAAACTTGGTCTGTGAAAAAGGTGTTAGCACTCTACAACACCCGTTCGAAAACGGTACCACATTTTATCATAAATTATCCTTGGTCCAAGGAAAAAAATATTTTTGTGTTTTAATTGAAATGTCCCATGTTATATTAATTCACACCTTGTTATAAGATTTACTTGCGACACGAGTGATGACATTTCAACGTCTCACTAACCTACCACCACCTTGGGATATAAGCTATGTTCCTTTATAAAATACAAATTTTGTATTTTTGAATTTTGTTAAAAAAAAAAATTCTAAAGGAAATCTTTTATTTAAAATAATCTTTTATCCAAACATCTTACCACTCTTCCAACATCCTAAGATGTAAACATTGAATTCTTTTACTAAAACAAACATTTTAATTTATTTTTTTAAACTAAAAAAAATCTACGAATTTTGTTAAATTAAAACAAAAAATAAATAACTTTATTTATTTATTTCGAAATTAACAAGATTATTTAAAAGAAAAGAAAACTTTTATTTAAAAATAAAGTCAAATTTACTTTAACAAAACTTATTTGCTAAAAAAACTAATTTTTTGTTAAGATTCTTTTCAAAACCATAACCAACAAATCATTAAAAGAAAATTTTTTAAAAATGAGATTTTATTCTAAAATACTCTGTTTTTATCTCCTCCTTTTTTAAAACCTTGCAACAGAAGATTCTTTTTTAATTAAAAAAATAAAACAAAGTTGACACAAAAATAGTAAACCTTGTAAAAAAATCATTTTAAATAAAAACTATCTCTTAAACTTTGAATCCAAATTTAAAAGAATTCAAATTTTTTTAAACAAGAATTATTTTATAAAACTCATATTTTTTCAACGTATTTTAACCAAAATTTTAAAGTAAAATCTTTTATTAAAATAAAATTAAGTTTATATTTATTTCATTTAAAAAAAATCTTCTTTATTAGGAAAAGAAAACCTTTTTATTTTAAAACAAATTTTAAAATATCAAAATCCTTATTTTATTTTCAAAAACTTATTTACAATTAATTTAAAAGATTTTTTTTACTTAAAAAAATGGTTTCTTATTAAAAACATTTTTTTTCCAAAAAATTAAAAAACTTTATTTAAAAAATAATCTTTTTGGAAAAACAAAACAATGTGTTTCAAATTAAAATCATGATTTCCAAAGCCAATTTTTCCTTATTTAAAAAAAAAAAAGTTCTTTCCAACGTATTTTTTAAAACACACTATCGGGAGGAAGATCGTCGGAGTGCCAGCAGGCTTGGAAGAAGTTGTGAAGAAGGTTGTTGCTGCGGGCTTGGAAGAAGTTGTGAAGAAGGTTGTTGCTGCTGTGTCGTTCTGTCGTTCGCGCCGTTCCCTTGCGTCGTCGGAGGTCGTGGGTATGAAAGAGAAAAGGTGGTGATGGTGGGATAAGAAAGGAGAAGAGATGAATTGGTGGTTATTGAGGAAAAAGATTGAGTTTTAGAGATGGAGGGAAGAAGATACAGTGATGAGTTTCTAACTCTCGGCCTCTGTCATGTTCCCTCTATTGCCCCCTTAAATACCAGAAAAAAAATAACGGTAATAGTGTGAGTCAAGTAAAACCAGAGAAAAAGAGGGAAGGGAAGTCGTTCGGTTTTGACGAAGGAAAAACGGGACGAGAAACAAATGTTTATTTTTAACCAAAACAGAATCTATTTTTTTTTAATTAAAAAAACTTTTATTTAAAACAAAATTATTTAACTAAAATCAAATCTTTTTATTTCTTTTATTTTAATATTAAATCAAATTCTTTAAAACAAAAATCTATTTTTTTAATTTAATTTAAACTTTAGCTTATAACCAATAATAAATAATCTTATAGTATTTTAAACCAAAATAATCAAAATAAAACTTAATAAAATAAAAATTAAATAATTAAAAAATAAAATTAAAATGAAGTCGGACCAAATACGGTGTCTACAGTTGTTATTAATAAATATCAATAAAATTGTTAAAATAGAATTCATTATTAGAACAATAAAATATAATAATATTTTATATTAACAATCGTTGTTCAATAATATCAATGAAACGAGTTCGAGTACAGGTTAAAAATAGAATTTTAGTCTTTAAGGGGCCGTTTGTTTCGTGGGAATCCAAGATTCTAGTGAGACGGGCATCTGCACGTTTGTTTTGTAGTACTGTAAGATACTTGGGTATCTCGAGATGTCTGAGTATCCTAGAATGCCCATACTAGAGGCATCGTACGAGTTGTTGATGCCCTTTTGAAACACGGGTTTCAAGATTCCCACGTCGAGTACATCCACTTTTTACATTTTTGCCTTCCATTTGTTTCTCCATATATTTTATTTCATCAATTTTTTTTAATTTTTCCTTAAAAATTCTTTTATTTTTATTTTTAAATTTATAATTAAAATAAATTGATATACTCGTCGTCTAATAAATAACTTTATGCTATGAAGTATTTATACATTAGATTTACATGTAAAATAAACTACAATTAAATTATATAATATCTCCATTTATTTTTAATATTTTCAAGGAATTTCATTATTAATAATATTTATTACCATAAATATATAATTGTAAAGCAAAATACTCCTAATATATTTCCTCTTAAAAAAATATAATATGATTATAGGATAAATAAATTTCGATAACATAATTTATATAATTGTCCTTTTRGAAAACTATTAAAGTTAGAAAATGAAACTTATATTAAATTAATAATTAATTAATTTGTTATCCAAAATAACATATAAAAAATAAAAATATTAAATTAATTCAAATAAATCTATTATATTAGATGAATTTATAAATTATATAAATATTTGTGAAGACATTTTTAGAAACATTCTATAAATTTGACACATTTTTTAGAATAAATCGTGCAAAACAAACGTAGCTATCTAAATATTCTTGGATATCCTTAAAAATCTACCTACATGATTATTTGAAGATACCGAATATCTAAAATTCCGAACATCTAAAATTCTAGATATCTCTAAATGCCGATCATCTACGTTCCCAAAAAACAAACAACACTTAAGTTTGAATACATATTTTTGGTCCTAACATAACACTGATGTGGAAGTTTGAAATACTAAGTGGCATTTGCTGATTATTTATTTTAAATGTAGTATTTGTACTTTTTTATTTACTATCAACAAAAAAGTATATTTTACCTAAAAAAATATTTACCATCAATCAAATAGTAATAAATAAATTAAAATTTATTGTTATTTTAATTAAAAATAATATTATCACAATTATTATATATGTAATAAGCTCAGAAATAAAAAAAAAATAGTATTCTAATGCATGTTATATATCTGATTTATATTACGACGCCAAAAAATTTTAGTAAACATCAATGAATTTTTTATTTCGATTCTGAAAAATCTTTAAAAAAATATAATATTCTTATTCTCGTTAATTTCATTTTGATTGCCTTCTCTTCTCCCAAACACTCTTTTTCGTTCTTTTTTCCATGGTGTTTTCAATTCATTCACGTGAAAATTTGTCATATTAATATTTGCATAAATAAAATAATAATTTACATGTCTTTTTAAATTATGAGAATACATGTAAATAAAGAAGCAAAGACGATGATTAACAATCTCAAAGTAATGGTTAGGCCAAGGGCAAAAGAACTATTCAAATATGGTACAATGGTTAGGCCAAAGCCAAAAAAGCCTTGTTAGGCCAAGGCAAAGAGAACCATTCAAATACCGTAAGATGCGTTTTACTTTCTGAAAATGTAGGTGTATCTTAGAGTGAGAGCATAGCATGAAAAAATGCATGCCAAAGAACCCAAATCGACCTATTAAGCACGAGTAAGCTAATATGTACCACAATAGTATTCAATATAGTATATTAGAATTTTGGGGGGACAAAATTCACATCAAATACCGAGCTAATTTCAAAATAATCTACAATAATCACATCTTAAACATATACCTCTAACCTCAAAATTTCCCAAAAAGACTTATCATTTACCAATTACCATGGTTGACAATAACTTCTCCAAAATAATTAATAAGATGAACTCCACATCTATCAGACAACAATAAAATTTCTTAATGAGTTTTAGCTGTGGGGAAGATGAGAAAGTGGCTCATGAAGAAAGCAAACATTGGAGCATCTTTTGGCAAATTTGTTGGACCTCAATTGAAGGATCTAWGGAAGATATACCTGAAAGCACATCTCTTGCTTCTAGTAGTCCTCCAGAAATACACTCCAAAATTGGATCTTCACTTGACATGAGAGATATCATCAGCTTAGCACCAGCTACCCTTTCCTGATGAACACAACAACAAAGAAAATCTCTATCCTCAATAGAATGAAAAATAAGCACCCGAGAAATGAGTGTTGTGATTATGATGACCAGAATAAAAGCAGCAGGCTGGAACTATTTTGGAGTGATTTCCAGAAGTAGGTTTGCTTTAAAAACAAAACTTCCAAAGAAATACCAAATATGCTTAGCAATTGTTCTTTAGGAGTTTTCTTTCCTCTTGTTTTTCTTTTATTCGATTTTATGGACAACCCAATTTTTAAATAATTGAAGTCATTACTCCAAGTACTCTTGTAAATAATGGTCTCTTGTAAACAACCTAAATATTACAAACAACAATCCTAATCTTTAAAAACAACTCCCCAAGGCCCTAATATTTTAGTGAGTTACGAGCAAACGTAAAAAATTTAAAATATCTGAAAAACACATGTTCGTTAGATAGAATTGACCATCAAACAGGTTAACAGTTGCATGACATTGTACGGTAAAAAGCAATCATATTTATATCCATTCTATAATAGTAATTCACAAAAACTTTGAGTTGAATTGCAAGACAGAAGATAATGGTGATGATAATCAGATAGTGTCAAGGTGGGTTCAGTCTTGTTCTCATTTACGTCTAATTTTATACCTTTTCTGACCCCTTTTTGAGAGCATTTAATGAGACTCTGAAAATATCGTTAGCATAAGGCAGAATAGCCGACTTTAGATGGTATACGGCTGAAAAGATGACGCCGATACATGCAGCTCTAATATCTACCACTGTACTTGTTGCCTACAGCATTTGACACCATCATGAGAATCACAAAAAACGTTACTGGAAACACAAAAAAATCAATCAAAATCTTATTAATGGTAACTGAATAATAAAATAACCTCAACAAAACCGATGAGATGTGGCAGAATTTTCTGAGCAAATCGTTTCTTTTGAGAATCAGAAAGCTTCTGGCAGGCACTAATGAGTACATTTGCCATACAGAGGCGAAAGGTTAAAGGAGTTGAATTGTCAGATCTGTTGTCATCATTGCCGAAGTCATAGGTTGAAACTAGTTCTCTTGTACCATGTATTAATTTATGGATAACGTAACCGAGGATAGAATTTTGTAAGGTGGCATGCCCTGCACATTTAGGTCGTAAGGTCAAAAGTCCACAAGAATTGGTATACATTGCATTGAACAATCAGTCACCTTTCTTCCGATTAATGTCAATCTTCTCCAAATTGGAGCCGCTTGGAGCTTGTAGTTCAGCACATATCATCAAAGCCATACAATCAATACACCCATGTTGTGATTTGGAAACTGTTAAAAATAAAAACAAATAAACCAAGTCTCCTTTGATAACGATTTTGTTTTTAGTTCTTTGTTTTGAGAAATTATCCTTAATTTTTAGTAATTTCAAAGTAATTTTTAGTAGGTTGATGTTGAGATATCCATATATGAATTAAATTCACCCAATTCATCAGCTTAACTTTTAGGTTGAGTGGTGATTTATTCATACTTAATATCAAAAAAGGAGATTCTGTGTTCGAACTCCTGCATTGTTATGTCCTCCCCATTTATCATGATTTCCACTCGTTGGATCTTGTTGCAATTTTAAGCCCAAGTGGTGGGGCGGAGGAATGTTGAGATATCCATATATGAATTAAATTTATCCAATCCATCAAATTAAGCTTTTGGGTTTGATGGTGGTTTATTCATACTTAACCGTTCCTCACATTTCTTCCGAACACATTTCAATTCTTAGCCAAATTTCAAAAGAAAAACTAGATTTTAAAAATTACATTTTTAAGTCCTCGAAATTTGGCTTCAATATTGAATAATAAAACAAAGAAATACACAAGGTTAAGTACTATTTATACCAATTAATTTTCAAAAAACTGAAAAAATAAACGACACGAAAGGGTTACATCTAAGAGAACAGGATTACTGTATAGTTACAAAGAAGAAAAATCGGGATAAATTGTCAATTGTTAGGCACAAACCTTCATCCCCATTCTGAGACGGCCATGATAGAACCACTTCCAAGGTTTTTACGATTTCAAACATGTCAAAATGTGAAAGCTTCTGCTCACCTCTGACCTACAATCAAGAAGAAGTTGTATCCATTAGCTCTGGTAAGACTCCAAATAGATCATATTATGCACAGAACTTAATGCAAAAAATAATGCAACAGCTCTCAAAGCATGATGACAGGGACGGTGAATATTGACAGCAAATTGATTACCACAAGGGAGGTGCACATCGAGAAAAGGCAGGCTTTTATTGCTGGTATATTTTGAGAACCAGCAGCATCTTCTAGTATCAAGCTAACAAAAGGATATAGCACCTAGAGAAAATAAAGGACGTCAGGAAAATTAGGACCAAAGTTATGATAGATTAGATAGCAAAACCATCATGTTAGCATTATATCGAATGTAGCTCTACTAATATTAATAGTTCCACGTGAATTCAAACCCATGGTTGTTACACACAAATAGACTCTTTTATGTCGAGATGAGACCATAGAATAATGTAAAATGGCACAATATTTTAAGTTTGGGAATCTTAAAGCATGCTGAACCATAATCAAACAGAAACGAAAAAGGTAAGTGCTAAGCCACAATATTCCCAAAAAGATGATGAGATGAAAGGTAAAATTAAGCAAAACAGATTTCTGAATAATTAAATAATGGATGCTTAATCATTTACAATATGATAGCAAGTAAATGTGTACTCAAGACACCATTGGCAGGAGACATTCAACATTTCCGTTGAACATGTTTGTCAAGATCACTTTCTTTGTTT
>NW_019104567.1:889525-899678 GCF_001995035.1 Momordica charantia
ATGAATTAGTAGTTCTTTATAACTCATTTTTGTTTGTTTGATTTTTATCTTTCCTCCTCTTTGGGAGGTTGTATCTTTGAACTTTTATTTCTTTTCACAAAATCAATGAGAATTATCGTTTCTTGTTAAAAAAATCCAAAAAAGAAAGACTAATGGAATAATTACACAAGTCCTCAAAAACATAACACCCAACACCCAGGAAGAGGCCTTAAACTTGGCAAGAGGCCTCAACCCTCTAAACCTTCTTTTATCCCTCTCAAGCAAAAATACTCCATAAAACAACAGAAGAACTCACATACATCAGAATGCAACACTTATAATGAAAGCGAATGAGAAACTTCTTCTATCATAAGATAACAGTTGTTGTAACGAGCCAAACATACATCAAATGTCTATAAGGAAGAGCTCTGAATGAGAGAGCAAATTTGCATCTCCAAAGGATGACTCAAATCCTCGAATGCTCCATACAAAGAATGTACCACTGCAACCCATCAAAGGAAAAAAGCTTCTAAACACGGTCCATAATGTTGACTCCTCCATACAAGACTTGCTTGAAAAAAAAAAAATCTTAACTTTCTTGGGCATTTGAACCTTCCTTGACGAGGAGAATAAAAGGTTTTTGGCAGCAATGATGGTTACCCAAAAGGAGAAGTAAAGAGTGGCAAGAGAACCTTTCAAGTGAATTGGGGGACCAAAAAACAAATATCTCTACAACCCGACTAAATATGGAAGTCTTCAAAAAGAGAAAGAGTAGTTATGTTCAATGACTCCCTATTTGAAAGAGAACGACAAAAATCAAAATTAAGCGAATAAGAATTACCAGTATACAAGATGATAGATGTTATAAGTCACAACCTCAAAGAAGATAAGGTAGTATAGACAAGGATCCACTCGAATCAGAAGAGGAAAAAAGGGGGGGTAGGGTCCCATTTAGATCTTACTAATTAGAATAATTTATTGAAATCTCTTTTCATATTCAAAATCGTGGTGTAACATGTATCCCCTCTTGTTTCGATCAAGGAATAGATGAAATAAATATAAAAATGAATTTTTGTAGATACCAAGAGGGCCATCCACCACCCACCAATCCTCCCAAAAACATGTGTTTGAGTCATCCCCAACAAAAAGCATGCACAAATTTAAAGAATGGAGCACGGAAAGTGATACCAAAAATTCCTAGATATGCCTTTAGATATCCAAATCAAATAGTGAGATCCGTACTTACTAACAATGAACTTAAGCCATAGAGCATTCGACTTTGATGGGAAACACTACAACCATTTAGGTAATAAAGTCTCATTGTGAAATTTTAGATTGCCTTTACGTAGTCCACCAAGGTGGATTAGTCTCAACACCACCTCCCAATTAACCAATGTGGACCTCCCCAAAACTCTTATAGACAGGAATCCTAAACCAAGAAAGTAAGTCGAGGTTCCACTAAAAACAGATTGAATAGGAGTGTTACGATCCTCTCAAAGAAGAATGCCCCTTTCCCAGGATGAGATTCTTTTAGACCTTATCCAAAGACGATTCCCCAGAACAAAGCCCACTTGCAGTTATGACCAAGGTATGAGGTTGGGAAAGTACCCATATCTCAGCCCCCTAAGGATGCCTAGCTACTAACCTTACAAGACTGACAATTGATGACAATGACCAAACTCTTACCTCTATTAATCTTTAAGACGTGAAATGATCCTGGAGAACCACAATATGGTTAAGGTCAACCAAGGTGTCCTCTCTGCCCAAGTAGAAAAAATTGTATCATCTACAAGCTGGAGATGCAAGAGATGAATCTATCCTTCCCCACCCAAAATCCTTCCACCAGGGTGAAAACTAACCTGCTAAGAATATGAGCGATCTCTTGCTCTTTATTCTTAATAAACTAATTTTGCAGTATTTGAGTGAGAATCATTTAAACAAGTATTTGGCATTTTAGGAAATAGAATGAGTAAATAATGCAGGGGTAAACCAACAAAACTTAATGAAGTAGCACTAAATTCAACTAGTACATAAGGAAATAGAAAAAGGAACGAACAGAAACAGAACATACCACGAATAATTGCTTGGTTAGGAAGTTGACCATACATGATAGACAAATTCAGGTCATTAAAAACTTCAAGAGGGAGCATCCTGATAACAAGTAATGGACAAAGACGCTGAAACAGAGATTGGTGCACATTCAGAGAGATATCTTCGTAGTTTTCGCTCTTCCGTCTAATGTAGAAGCCTTCATTAACCCTGACTCCGGGAAGATATAGTAAATTTACTCAATACTTCATAACTACACTCCAATATTTTAGGATATTATTAACAAAATAAGGGATTTTTCATTGATAAAATGAAAAGAAACAAGAGTTCAAGGATACAATCCCCAACGTTTCAGAGTTGAAAATAGAAATCCACTCAAAATGGAATCTAAAATAAGCTATGTTGCATACCATTCTAAATTTAAAAATATTGAGATATTTATCTCTCATCTTCTTTAATAAGAATAAGAGAATGTGTCTGGTAGTGTGTGTATGAGATTGTATAAAAAGAAATGGACAAGAAGTCCTACTTAGAAAATAAATACAAAATGAAAAAGCAAATTGGACTAAAAACATTGTTAGATATCTAATAAATGATTAAATTTACCATATCCCATCAACTTAAATTTTTGGGTTCATTGGTGATTTAATTATGTCTAAATTGGTATCAGGGTGCAAAAACTCAAACGAGTATCCGGTCTAAGATTGGTGAGCCTAAAAGAACTATCATCTTGAGGAGACATGTTAAAGATCCCGCATTGGATAGATGACGGACCTAACAAAGATTTATAAGATATATAGGCTACTCCTCTTGTTGCCAATTGGTTTTGAGATGAAACTCCCCCCATTCTCACCCCCACCACACCCCACTACCCAAAGATTTTTTGTCCATGATGTTGGGGTGAGTAGACCTTCAGAATAAATCTGTCACTTAATACCCTCAAACAATCCAGAAGGTGAAAAAGACTAGAAAATTAAAATTATATTTGGAAGAGTTTATAAAAAAATAATAATAATAAAATAGAAAAAAAAGTAATTCATTTTAACTAAAGACTGCCACTGGAACAAGCATCAGCTGTGGAAGAAGTTTGAAGATTCGGCATACTACACTACTGGAAAAACAAATAATATTTTTAAAATGTTTCTCTATCTTATCCGCACACCAAGGTGGGGAAAACGTAAAGATAAAAAGCAGAATATAACGAAAAATGAAAACCTCAAGACTTGAGCAGATTGGAATTTCTCAAAGGGTCTTGAAAATAAAGGATTTCAATCAGACATAAATTAGTTGGATTTTTAATCGTATCATTGATACCAGATTTTATATTTTCATAAATGGAAGACAAAGGGGGTGTGAATTAAGGCTTTTAGGGGTTTACATACTCTTTCTGTCCTTTCACATATGACAGAATGCGCTTTAGGACTACATCAGTAGCTTTCACCAAGTGCTCGTTTATAATACTCAGGAATCTAACAATAATTGCATTAGATGGTTCTGCAAACATCTTATCAATCAGCGGTCCTATCAAGAACTCCCAATCTTGAACCTGAAATATTACAAAACAATCAACCAGCCCATTATTTCTTCTCTGCCAGTTGATGCAGACTTATCAACAATAAATAAGAAAGCAAGACTTGAACATATTGCATATACAAACAAGGAAAAAATAATTGCAAAAAGAAAATGAAAAAAGAGTCATGAAGAGTAAAACTTTGTGCATTTTGGGAAATGAAAATAAAACATTTATTCAGGAGAAATAAAATCAGAGATCCCAACGACATCCAGAAGAAATGATGCAACCTAGCATCTTTCTTTTTTCGGGGAAACAACTTTTTTACAACATCAGTGCACAACTTTCCTGACATAAAGGCAATCAAACAACCTAGTGCTCCTAATAACCTAACAAACTCAATCCTGATTACACAACTTTCTTGAAGATGTTTGGGCCTCCTCTCGTCCTCTAAGCATCTCTTTTCCTTCCAAATACTCCATAGCAAACTCCAAATCTCCATGTTACAATTGCTGGTCTGAATCTAACAAAGCATGGGATCTTCAGCTCAGAAGAGATCTAATGGACAGAGAGTTGGAGGAATAGGCAAACCTAACTGTTTTAGTCCAAGATATTTACCGTACTCATCTCACTTATTCTGTTTTTGGGCTCCAGATTAGTCTGGGATGTTTTTGGTGAAGTCAGCCACCAAAGTCCTTTTTGGAGATGTGATCAGTTGGCCTTCAGAAAGAGGACCAGTTCCAGTAGTTATAATTTGGATAAAAAAAACTAACCAAACTGACCTGGGAAGACAATAGTCCCAAGAGAACAATTTTATTTTGTCCGGTCTCTGGCCTACAAAAGCTTAAATACTATGTATAGGGCCAAAAGAGGAATCCAAATCTAAATTCATCTCCGTATATGTTTCTAATAAACATATGCAAAAACAGTGCTAGATCTATCAATGACGTTTTTCTCCATTACCTCTAAACTTGCAAAGGTTGGACTAACATCTTCGGGAGTTTCAATTTTGTTTGGCATCCTCCAAAGAAGGTAGAAGATGCTCTGATACAGGGGTTCAGCCAGATTGCCTCTACTCAAACTAAAATTGCATGATCATCCCTAATCACACTGCATTAATTTCATCCCTCTTGAAAAATGATTCATCATTGAGCTTACAAGGCAACAAAGACGACAAATTGTTTCAAAGTCACTTCTTCAAATGATTAAAAAACACTCCAATTGAAAACGTTGTCTTCGGCTCATCAAATCACCACCACAATGTTTTAGATAATTTTGATCTATTATGGATAGTTCCGAAGATTGTTGAGGAGGCTCTTCATTATCCTCCGTTCAGGGATGAGGGTCGCTTTTTGTGGCAACCAGGTGTCTTTCGTGTTCTTTGGGGTTTCTTTGAACAAAATTGTGAGAGTACTCCTAGGGATAGTTTGGGAATAGTATTAATATATTAGTTAAGGGGGGAGTTGGTTATAAATAGAGGAATTAGGGAGAGGAAGGGGTATCTTTTGGAATAGTTTAAGGTAAGGGAGCTTGGCATAGTTCTTGAGAGAGAGATAACCCTCTAAGATATTGTAACGCCTCTTTAATAGTAGCCCTCTCGAAAAATCTTCCTCCTCACTGAGGGAAATCGGATGTAAGCATGACAAGAGGGTTAAATAATCCTCCAATTCCTCATCTTTCAACATTCTCCTTACATCGATTCTCCACGAGTACGAGGCTAGATCCCAAGCATCATGGACCGATAAAAAGGGGATGAGGTGACCCGAAATAGAGAGGGAAATCTAACCTACCCAACCATGCGTGATGCCAAAAGAGGATACGTTAGCCATTTCTTTCTCTAGGGAAGGAATAATTCTTCACCAAAATACTAAACCAAGGACTACGACAGCTTCCCAATTTTTTCCCTAAAACCTTCCAACCAAAACGGTTAGTGCCATAAATACTTGCCACAACTTGACCCCGAAGAGCTGTTTTCTCAACACTAAATCACTAACCCCATTTAGCAATGCGTGAAGAATTTCCTAATTGCAACACTCCATTATTATTAGTATCTTAGGAATCCCATATGGTCGTCTTCCAAACATTCCTAACCGATCCTTGAACTTGAAACAACTCAGATTCTGGTGAATTCTCTTCAGACGAATGGGTTGACATTATTCTAAATCATCTATGATCAATTTGCGTTACTTGTTTCTTAGACCAACTAAACAATGTCTTGAAATGTCAAGAAAAATTGCAAGAATCAGCATCTTTAACCATTTGAGTATGATGTTTCGATTTTTCCAAGTTTCTTATTTAATGTCTGACACCCACAAAAGTTGTGAAATTTTGGAAACACTTCAAACATCAAACTGAAAGAAAAAAATACAAGATAATATTCCAAAGTCAATGGAACAATAGACCAAGACCACAAACATCGAACTGCAAAAGACAACGCCAAAGAATCTAAAGCCATAGCAAAAATCAGAAAGAGCGGAAACTTCCAAAACTTTCAGAACTTTCTTCAACAAAGCTTCCACTTCATTAGAAAATTTCGAGAAAAACTTCCTTCTTGAATAAGAAAAGGGTAGCGTAGGAATACAATTCCTCGGTTCTCCTGGGCAATTTATCTAGATCAAATCTAGGGCTGCTGTCACGCATCGCAATAAAATTCAAGACTGTCGTTTCCTCTTCAAAAATCTTATGCAAAATATCTGGAATAAAAATTAGGTTTAGTCTCACCTGCCACAACAAATATCGAGGATGTCAATTCCTTTTTTGAAAACTTCTCCAATGAATGGTAAGTCTTTTATGAATTAGTGACTCCTTTTTCCCTACCCACTTTCGTCTTAAAAGCCACCTCACCTTCAACCTACGATTCTTCATCTGTCAAAACCTCGTGAAACCTTTGCACATCCATCATGTTTGAAGACTCTTCAATTGAAAGCTTCATGGAATTCCAATTTTGTTGATTGATGATTATAAACAAGGCTTCGACACAAACAACAAAACCTCCAACTTCCGTATGTACATCTATTGAGGCTGGAAAAAAACCACAGGTGTTCAACTCCACTTTAATCTGAGCCTCTGAGCAATCCAGCATATTTATAGTTTTTTATGAGATGTTCTTTAATCTACCAAGCTGGACACCAATGGCTTGATAACAATGCTTGTTCCAAAATTCTAGAGGTAAATCACATCTTTTAACCCAACCTCCATAACAAACCATGACTTCATTTCTACCATGATCTTCAAAAACTACATTTTTCTAGCTTCACGTGAAGGTCACCTAATTTTCTCCATTTGCTATTGAGACAATCAGAATTTAGCATTTTACCATCTTCAAATCTTATCAAAGCCTTGTCAGCAAAAAAGAGATTAACTTGAAAATCTTGAGAAAATTTTCCTTTTAAAGCATTTGCTATCTTCATCCAATTATCATGTGCACAAAGTCTCGTGACTACCATGACATTTTCCCAATCCATCTCTAGCACTTCAGTCTCCTTTCAGTGCTTCAAATCCTTTAAATGCTTCAAGTCCCCTCTGTAGCAAATATTTTCACACCTTTCCCACTGAACATAGCCTCCTTTTCGTCTCTAATATTCCTTCTATTTTTCCCTTCAAGAATCTCAGCAAAAGATAGCCCTATCTTCCCAAATTATTTTACTCTCAAAGCTTCCAATGACCTTGAAGTCTCCTTTCCCCTAGCAACTTCTTTTGCTCACTCGAATCCATCATTTACCACATCCTACAACGTTAACCATCCTCTTTTTCCAAATCCAACAGCAACAACAATCCTTTTCCTTCCTCCAGTTGGCGGCCAAACGACGAGTTCAACGTGCCCTCTTGCAACATACTTTATTTTTTAATCTTACACCTACCAAATGGCAAATTCATCACTTTTCTAGTTAGAAAAGAAATATTGCAACAACAACTGCATAAATCAACTGAACCATCTCATCCCCAAACCAAGCTAACTACAAAAATTCCAATTGCAAAACCTCTGTGTAACTAATATCTTCCACATAAAGCCAGTCTTCTTCAAACCTTAAGCAAAAATATATTTCATGATGCCAAACCACACAGGGAACTTTAAATTGAACTGATGCTAAAACTGAACTCACGACTAAGAAAACTGCTAGAAAGACGACTCGTATGAAACCGTAAAGGAGAGAAGAGGGAGGAGGGAGGAGACAGCATCTATTAGCTCTCTTGACAGGCCATTTTCATTCGATGTTTATTTGTGTTCTTTGTGCTAATTATTGTGATATTCATATGCATATTTTCTTCCATCCCCCATATGCAATGGCCTGTTGGGGGCTTTTACTCAAAATGTTCGACTTTTCTTGGGTATTTGCCTTAGACGTTCAGATGAACATTAACCTATTGCCGTTTGGTCCGAGTTTGGCTCCCAAAGCAAGTCTTCTTTGGAATAACAGCATTAAAGTCATCTTATCTTAGTTATGGTTTGATAGAAAATTAAAGGGTCTTTGAAGAGATGCAAATCTTCGATTGAATGATTCAGCCCCGAAAAATTCAAAACCTCTCAATGATGTGCTCTCTCCCATCTATTTGCAAATTACTCTTGCTGGTATGATTTGTTCCACTTGGAGGCATTTATATCTCGCGTCTATAACTATTTCCAACTTGTAATTACTTTTGTTTTGGCTGTTTTTTTTGTCCTCTTTCACTCTCTCAAGAGTTTGTATCATTGAACAATAATAATGAAAAGTCTGTTTATTGTTAAAAAAAAAAAACATGAGAAATCATGTTTATAAAAAATAGTTATCCACACACATTTTACTAAAATTCATTTTAAAAAAACAAAAAATTGTTTTGGAAACTCTTTCCAGACAACCTATAATTTCTCTCTTTTAAAGCATGTAAACTTTTATATCCAGTTTCACATACTAATCTATCACATAAGGATTCAATTGATAACTGTTATTTGAAGCTTCCTTATCATCTAATTAGGTATCATTATTTTATTATTAAAAAACCTGTTTCAAACAAACAAAAAGAAAACTACCAGTTTAAAGTAATTAGCATCACATAATTAGCATAGGGACTAGAATATACACAATAAGATTTCACTATTGTAACAAGACAAACTAATTTGATTTAAGTAACGCCCATACCAACAGGAAAACCACAAACCGATATGCACTTCAAATTTAGAAAGTGCAGATCCAAGGAAGTGAAAAATAAATTGAACAGAGACCAGCATGCATTATCTACAAAGCAGGAGACATATAAAAGAGAGATAAAGTCAGCACTTGCCGTTATGTTTGCCAGTAAACAATGGGTTTAACCAAAAAAAAAAGCACATTCAGTTCCTTTATATGAAACTTACACTTTGAGACCATTCAGGAATTAGGCTGAGCACTCGGTCATTTTGCAACCTTGATCCTGTCAAAAGTTCTATGTAAGATACAAGAATCATATTCAATGGAAAGTTTCACGCCATATGAGTATTTAAACTAAAACATTTTTGGCTCATCCTATGGTGTAGCATGAGTTTTTTTTTTTAACCAAGAAATGAACTTTTCATTAATGGATGAAAATAATAAAATTGTTCAAAACTCTCGTAAAAAGTGAAAAGAAAAAAAAAAGACAATACAAACAACCAAATAAAATAGCAAATAAATCAAAACAAGCTCTTTAAAACTAACAAAAAAATCAACCAAACTTAAGGCACCCAACTAAAAGACGCCAACCATTGACTCCTGAACAAAAAGCCAGTGAAATAAAGAACCAAGAAAAATCCACACCCTGCAAAGCTTAGCAAGAATCAGCCTATACAAGATCCAAATGAAAATACCAGCCTCCAAACACACCACCAAAGAAAAAGTAGAGCAACACGAGAATCTACAAAAAGACCTCCTCGAAAAATAATGCTGTACCCTTAAGCTTTATTTCACACAGAGTGATTCCAATTTTTTCAAAATAATGCAGAAGATCTTCCTTATCCAAAGCAATCAAGGGAGGACAATGTTTTTCACTATCCTTAGGATGACCCTTGGATAATCCACGCTCAATGTCTTCCAAACCGAATTGCACATTAGTTTTGGAGTACAACATGTGGCAGTGGAAGATCGAACTCACAACCTCTTGATTAAAGACATATGTCAATTACTGCTGAGCTATTAGTGAAAATAAGACAAACCATCTTCAAACGACTCATCAATTCTCAAGCTTGGATTCATAAACGTCTGAAGTATTACTACCACACTAGCATCATCCTCGTCTCAAATCCTGTCGTCATACCCCTCCAATGGTTTTTGAATGAAGTTATTATTTGAAGAATGAATTGTGTTGGTTTATTATTTATAAATATTAGTGTAAATTAGTTGTCATTATTAATTATTATTTTATCTTTATTTCCATTTATGTTTGAGCCTATCTTCTATATAAGAAGGCTATGTATTTCTTATGATTAATATATTGGAATACAAATAATTTGATTCCATCAAAACTAAGTTGGTATCAGAACTTAGGAAGTAAACCCTAACTCTCAAAACCCTAGCCATCATCAAAAATACCAGCTCTTCGCGCGTATTCGGAGCTACGCGGATGCCGTAGTCGCAGAAGCCGGATCAACATCATGACAACGGCATTCTGGAAACTGTTGGGCCA
>NW_019104567.1:903763-951339 GCF_001995035.1 Momordica charantia
GGATCAGTTCACTTTGAAGCTGCCTATAGAATTTTAAGATATCTGAAAGGAACTCCAGGAAAAGGTATATTGTTCAAAAAACACAACCATTTGCAGGTTGAAGTTTATACCGATGCTGATTGGACAGGAAGTATGACAGATAGAAGATCTACTTCTGGTTATTGTTCATTTGTTGGAGGTAACTTAGTAACTTGGCGAAGTAAGAAACAAAATGTAGTGGCTAGAAGCAGTGCTGAAGCAGAATTTAAGGCCCTGACCCATGGTATTTGTGAAGGGATGTGGATAAAAAGGTTACTTGAAGAATTGAGAGTATTTCAGAAAGCACCCATAAAAGTTTATTGCAACAACAAGGCTGCCATCTCCATAGCCCACAATCCAGTTCAACATGATAGGACTAAGCATATTGAAATTGACAAACATTTCATAAAAGAAAAGGTTGATACCAGCGTGATACGTATCTCTTACCTCCCAACAATGGAGCAAACTGCCGATGTGTTGACAAAAGGACTACCGAAAGTACAATTTGACAAGATGGTTGACAAGCTGGCAATGGAAGATATCTTTCAACCAGCTTGAGGGGGAGTGTTGGTTTATTATTTGTAAATATTAGCTGTAAATTAGTTGTCAATATTAATTATTATTTTATCTTTATTTCCATTTATGTTTGAGCCTATCTTCTATATAAAAAGGCCATGTATTTCTTATGATGAATATATTGGAATACAAATAATTTGATTCCATCAAAACTAAGTAATTGTACCAAGAGAAAAGGGAGATTAATCTTTGAAACAGGGAGCTTACTTTTGTTTTCATCAAGAAATAAACTTTTCATTGATATATGAAAAGAAAGATAAATTTCGAAGATACAAACTCCAAAATGAGTGAATAGAAAACCAAAAACAAATAATAAACTAAAAGGTCCAAGAAGATAAATAATGAAGAGCAAAACACTTAAAAACTTCAACAAGCCAACAAGTCTGAGGAAACAGAACTGCCCCATCAAGCATTAAAGGCTGCATCAAGCTATCTTGTCAAAGGAAAAAGCCCACTGAAAATCTTTCTTAGTGACTCTTATCCCTGATATAAACTTCTCAAAAATTGATGAAATTCCAATGGTCGAATTGCCAAGTACTGTCATACTTTTTACCTTGAAGACACAACAATTACTGATTGGAATTGCAGTTAAAGGACTTGCATGCAATTGGCCATTTGAAATTAGAGACCAACGGGTCTCACCTCATTAATAGGAATATCTGAAATACTACCATTAGTATTATCATTAAAAGAAGTATCTTCCACATGCAATGCATGCCCTTTGCTTTCTTCGGCTATATACAAGAGGAAAAAACTCTTTTTGCTTCTCCAAGGCTGAATTAACGACATTAACAGCCACCAACTTTTTAGAATTTCATTCTTCAAACCTAACCTTTTTTCTTTTTGAGAAAATATATATTATATATATGTCAATTCATAAACTATGGTAATTACCAGACCAGCATGATAAACAAAATTCTGCAAAAAATATTTCAAAGAAATAGATAACTAAGCGTCAACTAGTATATGAAAAGGTTGATTCTTGGAGGAAATAGGATTCTATCTTTTGGATTCAAACGTTCAAGGAAAAAAGAGAGAAATGAGGCAATAAGTTTCAATGAACAATTGCATGGTTTTTGCTTAAACCACTCTGTCCATTTTCCCTCCCCAAAATTTTTGTATAAGAGAAATAGTGGTAAAAAATGAAGATTACTGTGGTGTTATAATTACTGTAAATATTTATTAATTGTTTTTTCTTTTATTTTTTGTAATTAGTAGATTATTGTGATAGATTCCTTATTTAGGTTTGTTTCTCACCTGTACTTAACGAGACTTAGGATTTTATTATTTAATGAGAGAAATAATTATTTTTTCTCTCAACATTGAGATGATATCAGAATGGGAAGTCCTGTGCTCGAACCTCTGCATTGTTGTTTCTTCCCCATTTATAATGATTTCCACTTGTTGGGCTTGTGCAATTATACAGACCCACAAGTTAGCGGGAGTGTTGAGATACACGTATATGAACTAAATTTACCCAATCCATCAGTTTAAGTTTTTGGATTGAGTGGTGGTTTATTCATCTTTAAGAATTACAATGAGGGATTAGAAGGTGACCTAATAATCAGGCCCAAGATAATTTAGAAAAAGATATCCATGTAGCAAAAGTAAAGAATATATAAAATTTTAGTGTCGACAACCCAAAGAGAGGCATCAAAATGGACGCTCTCCCTACAATTATTTGGCCCCAAATCCTCCACGCTTCAAGTTTTCAACTCCAATCTTGTTATTTTCTATAACATCCCAATATGGACAGACAACCTAATATCAGAAGGTCTTAAATCATCCCTAAATCTAAAAGCTTAAGTGGCAGAGCCTAAAGCTCTCTCAAAGAACTCTTCAAAAGAAATCTTTATTCACAATCACAATTGATTCAAGGCATGCCTAAACAAGAGCCTAAAGCCTCTACTAAGAGAGGAATTTTCTTTACTTCTTTTTATATGAAATATATACTTATAGAGGAATTAACAACGAACAAACCATTTACCAACAAAAATGATGAACTATTAGAAATTACAAAATCGTCCTATAATATCTTCATCAATTCCCTCCCTCTTAAAAAAAAATTCATCGTCTGAGTTGAAGTGCCCTCTGAATAACATAGTTAAGGTAAATTTAATCTTTTTAATATAGAATCAACACTCTCTTTCATGATCCCAAAACAAACACCATTAATACAAATTTGAGAGGAAATGATATAGGACCTCCTACTCTTATATCATATTAAATCACCATTAGACCCAAAATTTGAAGTTGTTGGCATAAGATAAATATGATATTTACAAAGAAAATTTAACAAACCACAATTCAAGACTGCAGAAACTAATTAAATCCTATAGCGTTGGTAGTTTTCTTCGACACTGTGCAGAAAGTTATCAAGAAATGATGCTTTTTATCCTATGATGCATAAGTTACATGAATCAAAATCTTCGATGTATTTCATGTACATATATGGAAAACATTTAACATAATATTATGAAAAAGAGAAATGCATACCTTGATCTTTATCCCCAGTATTTGGAAGAGCTGCGTATAGGCTAAAATCACTGCACGGGAACAAGAAGAGAGAATTATTTATGTTTTTTTTTCTCACTGAGAAACTAAACCTTCATATAGAAAATGAATGAATACAGAAGGACAATACAAAAGATAGAGAGAGAGAAAGCCCAAGACAAAAGACAAAAGGAACCTTGGTTATTTATGTTGAAATATGGGTTTATTCAGCCAACTGTGGGCTCACACTTTTCCAGAATTGACCAGCCACATTGGATTCCTTTTTGTTTCCTTCTTTACACGCTCCTCATGTATTTACTATTTAGTTACTATTTTATGCTTTCCTTTTGTGTCCAAAATGTATTTGAATAATCGTTTCAGTAATGTAATACACAACAAAATACATTCTGCATTACAAAGATCATGGTACCTGGAAATTTTCCTTGGTACTAGTACTACTGATCTGGTGTCTGGGTCAAAAAGCAATTTTTTTAACAAAAAAACAAACTTTTTATTGATATATATACATACATATATACATATATATATATATATATATATATATTCCTTCTTTTTTTCTAATAACGGGGAGCCAGAGCTTTGCTCCCCTATATTGAGGGGCACCCGCGCCCACCCCAAGGCTCGGATTTTTATTAATAGAAAAGGAACAAAATTGTCCAACAATACAAACTCCCATGGGAGAGAAAATAAAAATAAGAGAAAATCAGAGCTGTAGAAATAATACAAATCTTTCAAGACCTTGACCAACATATAGATAAAAATAGACAAACCAAACAATAACTATGTAAACCACAAAAACCACAAGCAACTGATACTGAGAAGGGTGACCACCAATCTTTAAAGAGACCAACTTCAAAGATCTTTCAGAACTGGCACATCCTATCAATGTTTTAAAAGGCTAAAGGTGGCCTCGAGGCTTTTCCTCTCAAAGAGGCAAGGCGTAAGCCTCATGTTTAATTAAAAAAATTATACAAATCTAAAATTTGTATGATCAAGTATTGCTAAACACAATAGTTATATAAAAGTATAAAAAAGAAATCACTTGTTAATTACCACTTAAATAAAAATCGTAGAAGACATCATCAATATCACTACAATTATCACTAATAGGATTGACTTATTCTATAAAATTTGTCTCCAATGTTTTTAAAGTCTAGGTAGTAAAAGTAGTAATAGATTGAATTGTTATTACTCCAACGATCCATTCCATATTCAAATAAACTTTTATACTTTTTAAGAATTGGGCAAATTAATAACATCATTCTAATCATTGTAGTGAAGACTTTAAGCCTTGGTGCTTCAAAGAGGCGTAAGCCTTTTATGGTTCAAAGAAGGCGTAAGTCTCAAGGCTAAAAGTTAAAGCCTTGCCTCAAGGCGTAAGCCACAAGAGCCTTTTAAAACATTGCATCCTATAGACCCAAGGCTTTAAACTTGCTGAAGATTTTAGACAAAGCTTCTTCTAGCCCCTTATACTCAAACTGCAGCTCCTTCTTCTAGCATCATTCTCTACCAAAGAGACCAGATCACTTTGCAAATTTTCTAATTCCATATTCAGAAGGCCAAACCAATCGTGATGCCCACTAACAGTAGAATTCTTGAAGAACAATGGAATAATCCTTTTACTAATGAGGAGGAGTCTATTTATAGAGGCTGCCTCTTAAAAAGAGAACATGGTAACTACGAGTTACTGTGCAGTAACTGTACAACTAACAAAACAGAAGGTATTCTCTTAACAAATAACGCAAAAACTGAAAAATAACCATCTAACTACTACATCAAACTGATTAGGGCAAGGATAAAGAAGCTAGAAGAACCCAAATAATTGGAGGAGGCTTCCATTGAAAATTCATAGGAAGAGGAATAAATCTCACACCTTGCAAAGGTCAAAAAGCAACTAATGGCTACTGAAGGGTCAAAATCAACCAAGGAGGAATAATTCCGTGAAGTCCACCAATCCTCAAAGCATTTTTATGGTGTAGCGTTTATCATAAGTCACAAACACAGAGGAAACAATTCTCTCTGATGGTCGCTGGTTGTTTTTATACTCATATGCAATCGAAGCAAAGACCACTACTTGAGAGGAGCTATGAAACGACTAGAAACTACAAGCCCAGCCACATTACAAAAACTGGAAGCCAAGAACAATTTTGTGAAGTCGTGGTTGATCAATTTTCAATTAATTCCATACCAAGCGGGGGATAAGAAATAACTTTTTTCCCTACCAGGCAGACAATTTCAAACCTTGAAAATACTTTAGAATCTTTCAAATTAAAGGAAAATTTCATGATCTTCCACAGGAAGACATGCCTATAACTCAGCAGTACAGTACTTCAGTCTCCTCATTCATGATTGCCAGCAGCTAAACCTTTTTTTCCTTTTTGAACAAGGTACAAACTTCTCATGGATTAATGAAAAGGAACAAAATTTTTACAATATCCCAAAAGGAGAGAAAAGAAACTAAACAAAAGGAACTAGAAAGAATAATGACAAAAATCATAAGTGCTACCTTCAGAACTAGCCTTCCTCTTGCAAAGAACCAACTATGTAAAAATGTAGGAAACTAGGCATAAAATCTTCATCTTCAGCCCTATAAGACTTTAAGAATAAGGAGACCACACTAGAACTTTCAAAACCCTTAACCAAAGCAGCAGCTAAACCTTTATAAATCAAATGATTGATCATGAGCTAATACTGCCACAAAATATTGGAAAATTGTTAAGATATGAATCTTCTAGTTTCACCTAGGGCTAAATAAATACTTGGACGGGGTACATGGTAGAATTCTTTCAATCAAATCATTATCATCCATTCAAGAAGTATTCACCACGGTCCATCCAAAATAAAGCAGAAGCTTAGTTCAAATCATATGACATCTAAATCCTCTTTATTAATTTAAAGAAGTTATTCAAAATTATTCTGACAATCAACAAAAGAGAGAGACTCTCTAGTGTGAGGTATTGTAGGAAGATGTTCATGGTCATACCAAGGAACATGTCAGGATACCCATTGTAAACATGCAGATTGGAAGGCTCCCAAAATCAGCAAGGTAACTTCAACCCCTACTACTGACAAGAAAATAATTCTTTTTTTTAACAATATACGAAAATTTTCATTGACCAATGAAAATAAACAAAAGTTCAAAGATACAAATTACAAACTCCAAAAAAGGAGTGAAAGGAAAACGAAAAAACTGAAACAACAAAAGAAGTGAGAAACTAAGTAGAGCAAAGAAATGCATTCCAAGAGTCAGAAATCTATCCAGCTGTGTAGTTCTTGAAAAGTGGCGAGATGGACACCAAAAAGAAGCTTTAAATCTGGTAAGTTCAAAGATTCCACCCAATCTTTGCTTTTGTCATGGAAGAGCCTTTGATTCCTTTCAAACCAAAGTTCAGACGTAATTGCTTTGACTGCATTTATCCAAATCAAACGGGCCTTCTATAGAAGTTATTTGGAAAGCACCACAGACAACCTCCTACCCCAACCAACAACAAATTCCAATGCAGCAACTTTAGCCCATAAAGGATGTCCCACAAAGATACAAGTTTATCCCAAATAAAGTACATCTTTTATCCCCTAAAAGAAAATGAGATGACTCGAGATAAGCCGTGTTCTGCACCTATGGAATCTCAAGAAAAGCCTCCTAATAAAAGATAACCTATAGGCAAAGGAAGGTGGAAACAGTTGGCTGGGCAACTTATTTACCATTTTCATATTAGACCTATTTACTTTGCTCTTAGTAATGTATGCCAAATACAAGGAGAGACCCACTAACACCATTTTAATCTATCATTCTCGGAAAAAGAAAAAGATTTGCAAGTTGGAACATAACATTTCTATGGATCTAGGATTTCATTTCCACTGTTTGTCAAATTCAATTAAGAAAATGACCCTCCCATTTTACCCCAATTTGATCTTACCAACCGACAAGTTCATAACAAATGCATGAAAGTTGAAGTAACTTCTCATTTTACTGGAGAGAGGGAGGAGAGGTGGGCAAGAAAAATACCTAACACAATCGAGTAGCATAAAGATTGCTTCAATGTTCTGATTATGACGTTTGAGCAGCCCAATGAGAGCTTCACCAGCTGATGCTAGAACTCTATCATTTGATGAGTAGACAAGACGTACTAAAGAAGGTAAAACCAAAGAAGGGTCTGCACAATATTAATGAAAAAGAATGGAAAACAGAAATCAGTTATAAAAAGCACCACAGAAAATGTTGATTGCCATTAATAACAAAGGCCACAGAGGAAATTCACAATATGCAAAAACCCAAGTAGTTAGCTATTATTGCATATGGAAAAAGAATTACATAGTAATGCTTCATGCGGCATTTGGAATCGGACAAAAATGATTTCAAATTCTAAGATTTTAAAAGATGGAAATTATTATTGTTTGGAATTTGTTGTTTGGATGTTCACGAGAAATGAAAAGACGTATAACATTTTCTTGTTATGCCCTTATAATTTTGCATGGTATTGTATTAATAATAATAATATAGTATTTTAATAGGAAATAGTAATTTCAAGTACGTGTAAAAATAAAATCATTTAATCAAATAAACTTAATAAATTAAAATTTGCTAATTAAAATTATAAAAAAACAAAACAAAACAAAAAAAACAAAAAGCAAAAAAAAAACAAAAATCAAAAAAAAAAAAAAACTTGTAAATATCTTCCTTCAGATATATATTTTTCAAAAACTTAAAAGTCGAATTATTTTAAATCTAAACCAAGATAATCAATACACTTATCTACACTATATATAAAAGGCACACAAGGGAGAAACTCCATTTTGCCATGTTAATTTTAATCTTTTTTTTTTTTATAAGAAACAGAATATATCAAGACCAAAGGGGGAGAACAGGCTATGGGTAAGGGCCGAGGAGGCCCTCCCTAAGAAAGCTACCACATGTAAATCCTGGGAAAGTAAAGCTAGACTATAATTACAAAAGAATCTCCTATAAGTAAGGCACCACGAGGCCATAGTAATTTGTACATTTTCACAAAACAAAATATCAAAAGGAAGAGAAGTATAGTTGAAAACTCTTTGATTTCTTTCTTTCCATATACTCCAAAAGCAAGCTCTACCAGCACAACTCCAAAGGACCTTCAATTCCCTTTTAGAGTACTGCCCTGAACTATTTCAAGAAGCCAATCATCAACCATCTTGGCAAGACACCCCGAGAGGCCACATTCCCTCATCAAAAAGGACCAGCACCTAGAAACAAAGGTGCAATGAAGAAACAAGTGACCAATATTCTTGTCATTTCTAAGGCAAAGGGAGCAAACCAAGGGAGAGAGCATCCAATTTTGAAGCTTTTTCTGCAATTTTTCATGAGTATTAAGGCTTATGTATGCAAGACTCCAAAGAAAGACCTTGATCTTCTTAAGGCAAGAAAATTTCCGTATCATGTTAATAAGAGGAGACTTTAAAAAATGGGTAACTTCTGTTAGTTTTAGGAAAGTGGATTTGGTGGTAAAATGTTTCTCACCTCCCAAAGCCCACTCCACCTTGTCTTCCCCCGACCCCATCTAAAGGAATTCAACAACTCCACCAACCTCATTGAACTATCCATCTCTCTTTCAAGCAAGCCTCTTCTGAAACCCAAGCTCCAATCACAATGCTCATTGTTCCAACATTCAGCCACTGTACTATCTTTCTTAGTTGTTATTTTGTATAAATCTGGAAATCTGGTTTCAAAAGGAGTGTTTCCCAGCCAAGAATCCTTCCAAAATTTGATTCTATGACCACTTCGAACCTTGAATGATATAAATTTCATAAAACAAAGGCTCATATCGCAGCTATTTCCACCCAAGGCCACCCCTTAGTAGCCCCTCTAGGAGGGGGAGGCAGCCAACAATTGCCATCCCTGTTGTAAGTACTCGAGATAACGCGTTTCCACAAGGAATTTTCTTATTGAATGAATCTCCACAGCCATTTTGGAGCAGAGCATTATTTCTGTGTTTGTAAGCTTCAATCCCTAATCCAGCATAAACCTTTGGCAAAGAAGTTCGATCCCAACTCACTAGATGCCGCTGAGGATGACAACCATGTCCACTCCAAAACAAATTTCTAACAATCTTCTCCATTTTTGTGATCACTTTAATTTGGGGCCTTGAAAACAGAGAAGGCATACAGAGGAATACTATTCAAAACAGAGAGAGAGCCATAGTAAGCCTTCCTCCTTTTGAAAGCATAAGATTTTTCCAATTTTCAAGCTTTTTTTTTTTACATCTGTGTGTCCAAGCCAGCTCACGCGCACCTCGACTATTCACAGGCCAACTGCCTGACCCTACTACATTTGGTTGACAAGGAAACTCGTAGGATTTTTCCAATTTTCACGCCCAGTATTTTCAAAAACTCGAGACACACTAAACCGCAATAGACCTCTGGAGCTTAAGTTCGAGGCACAAAAAAAAAGAGCAGGCTTTTTTTCGTGAGGCGCACTATATATAAAAATAAATAAATATATATATACACATATATAACATCTAAAAGCCAAATAATATTCAAAGTTCAAACATTATAAAGAGAAAAAGAGAGAGAGCAGAGATTTAATCGAGAATGAGACTTGAGAGAAGAAGCTTTACAAATTCCACTTTTCTCAAATAATTTCTCCCACCAAATTCCCTCATATTCTACCAATTCTCCCTCCCCCCTCCTTCCCACGCCACCCCTCTTAATTTCCAAATATTTTCTCACCACCTTTACAAATTCCTCTTTTCCCAAATAATTCTCTCTCAAAAATTTCATTTATCTCTCTTAATCCTTTCATTATTTTTCTTTCTTCTCTTAGACTCTTTTTTCCTCTGCCCATCCAAATTCCTTATACAAATTATCATCTATTTAAGTTTATTTGGAATTTGTAAAGGTGAAAATATAGTATTTAGAAAGAGAGAGAGAAAATTTGAGGGGTGGGGATCGAGAGAGAAATAAATTTGTAAAGATTGAGAGATAGTATTTAGAAAGAGAGAAAAAATTAAAGGAATTGAGAGAGAGATTTGTGTTTGAATGACAAAATTGCTCTTAAGGTAATAGTAATGAAATGATAAATTCTACGTGTATCGCACGTGCTGCTCACTAGTCATAACTAAAAGAACTTCAACCATAATCCAACTTTCCCTCATCTTTCATTTATTTTATTTCTTATTGTTATGCCCCAACTTCATTTTTTTCAAAAAAAAAAAAAAACCCCACATTAAAATGAATGAACATAACAAATGTCATACTAAAACACAAGAATGAAAGAGAACATGCAAAGAATTACAAAACAATATTTCAACTAATAAAAATGTAAGAAAAATCATTAAAAAAAAAACAAAGATAGTTAAAATAACCAGAGATTTTAAATATGTCAAACTACCAATCTCTTTACAAATCCGTCCTATTTGGAACGGTAACTTTTTTTACCAAATTAAATTGAAATAAAAAAAATAAAAAAAGAAAACTGATCAAAGACATACCAAGCAAAATAGAAAATTAACTTGGATTTTGTTTGAATGATGATCTAAAAAGATGCGTGTAAAAGGGAGGCAAAAGAGAAAGCCAACTATAATATGGCAATTTGCCTAAAAAAAATACAAAAAATTATTATATGGGTGTAAGGTGGAGTGATGTGAGAAAATAATACAAATTCCTTTTTTTTCCTTTTCAAATCAAACAGCATTAACGATTTAAAAATCATTCCTTGCAAATCAGGGATTCCAAACCTAAGGTAAAAGCAGCTCACTACCGTAAGGCTGCCAATTCAGGGTTTTTTCTTAAAGATTTTTTTCTTCTCTTTTTTTTTTCTTTATAACTAGAGTCAAAAGCTTTGCCTGCCTTTACTGGGGGGCCGTATCTGGGAGATATCAAAAGTTTGTTTGTATTAAGCTCATCCGAAGGTTCAAACTTGAGAGCACTAAGCCGGTATGATCGAGATCTCAAACTCTTGCCAATGGGGCAACCCCTTGGGGTCTAATATCTTAATTTTATTAATCAGCTATCTAAAAGTTTTATATCCCTAAATAAAAAAAAAAAATTTAAACCTCATTAACTGCTAAAAGCAAGATTTAATCCCTATAGACAATCAATACTTAAAAATAAAACTAAAAATCATTAATAAAAATTAAAGCTAAAGATAAATTAATATACAAATTAAATAAAAATATACATAAAATGAGATTATGCAGATTCAATTGGCTACCTTCCAACAAATGGAAATGCAACATCCATTACACTTTTACATAGACACCTAGGTAGGTGACTAAGATGTTTGAAACTGGCAAGATATGTTGTATGGGAGGGCCTAAATGTGGAAGAAGGTAGACGCCATTAAAAGAAAAATGGACCATAGGAATAAGTATGACGAGGATGGATTTCTCTTTTATCAAAATAGTTCTAGAAGTTTCAATTAGAAAACCTTTGGTGGCACAAAGTGATCTCAACTAAATACTGCAAGGCCCTTGACACTATATTATTAAGGGCAGACACATGTTTGTTCCAGCCTGCTCCCCTTCGAGATGAGTTAGAGGCCATAAAGTTTAGATTTAGGAAGACAATTGGTTGACGGATTGCATTGAGAATCTTTCCTTATTGTTGTAATAAAAAATGACTTTCATTAAGAAGAATGAAGAGTACAAAAACAAAACAGCCCAGCCATGCAAAAGCAGACGCCCAGGCAACCAAATAGCCCCTATTAGGTATCCCTTTCCTATCTAGGATGAAAGGTAGAAAAAAAAGGGCCCTAAAGGCACATCATATAATGCTCAGCCTATTCAAGAGGGCTGGCTGGCTCTCTACGCACTAACAGATTACCAAAAAGATACCCGTGAATCACACTCTTTCCCCTCCACTACATATATGCCATAACTTACTTTCCTGTGGAGTAATTCCCTATTTGCCCTCTCTGGCATACATTTTAACTAATTTCCTCTTTTTACTCTTCTTTATACTTGAAAAATATATCACCGGAGGTCAACAGCCTCCAATAACTTACAAGATGGAGCTCTAAAACTAAAATGTTTCTGCTGCAGATGCTACTTTGTAGTAAGCTTCTGCTATGCTACTCAATTTCCTAACTTTTACCTGGAAGTCAAGGTGATTTTTTTAGGAACAAGGTAGGGTAGGACTCAGTTAGGACCCTTGATCCAGTTCAGCTAGGTTCTTCCATCCAATAATGGAGAAATAATAGGAAGGAACGATAAGAAGATTGTAATATTTGTCCTACTAAGAAATCTCCTCATGTTTTTTGAGTATTCCATTTTTCAAACTTAAATGGGAAAACCCCCACAACACCCTCACCTTTTAACCTACTAAGAATCTCCAACACTCTCTTGTCAATGCTTTTAGAGCACAAGGCGCACTAAAATGCAATAGCCATTAGAAATTTGAGTGTGAAGCAAAAAAAAAAAAAAAGAGCGACGACTTTTTTCATGAGGTACAAAATGAAAAAATATAAATTACTTTTACATATATGATAAAAAAAAATAACGAAAAATAAGATAGTGAAAACTTTAAGGAATGAGGGCTTTCATAAAATATTTTCTTGGTTTATATATATGTGTGTAATACAGTTCGATTCTTCAATTAGCAGTACTTCTAGAGCCCACTTCTTCCCCAGAAAGGTATTAAAAAAACTAAGGCGTTCGCGTAAAGAGAAGCTGCCATGCTTTTAAGTTTTATGAGGAGGTACATGATGCGCTTAGTGCCTAGGAATGATTTTTTAAAATATTGTTAATAATCATACTAAACTACTTGAGAAAAACTGAAGTAGTTTAGTATGATTTTTTAATGATTCTCAATCCCTACTTCATAAACAGCTTTAAACAAGACAACCTCCCAGTTGACTAGGTGAGAACCACTTCCCTAATTGACCCACTCACTAGAGAATAAAATAAAAATCTCAACAACATCCCCACGACATTAGCCATATAACTCAAAAGTGGGAAATCATGTTACACAGGAAAGCAAATCAAACTGATTAAAACAGAACAAGCAACTATTAAAACCCATCGATCTGATTTTTTTTATTTTTACTAACTGAGAGTCAAAGCTTCGCTCCCCTATACTCGAGGACACCCGCACCCACCCCAAGACAAAGACCAAGGATACATCAAGGGTTTTTTGTATTAAGCTCATCCAAAGATTCGAACTTGAGACCTCTAAACTGGTATGATCAAGAGACCCCAAATCTTTGACGATGGGCTACCCCTTGGGGGCCGGCCCATCGAGCTGATTTTCCATAAGAACAATGTAAAACCAAAAGTCCTAATAAAACCGTCACGCTCAACTCCAATGCACCTTGAAAGAATCGATAATAAAATGGTTCACTTAATAGAGTACATAGCCATAAGAGTAAAGCCAAAAGTAATATTAAGAACTGTGCAAACATCAAAACTAACCAATGCAAGGAAGCAAATTAGCAGCCTGTTTACAGATTAGAATTTCTTCATCTTCTAGGCATTTGAGTAATCGGTTAGTAGTATCTTGCCTGCAGCAATTAACGTCATACAAAGTTATGCCAGTTCTAGATAACTAATGTAGGAAAAACAAAAAAATGACGGCAATGCTAGGGCATATGTACCATGCTGACTGAGTCAGTAAATTTCTCGTATTTGATGACATCTGAATAATTTCAGAAATCACATCAAGAGCATTCCTCCTCTGTATTATACTATCAGAATCAAATCGCTTAAAGACTTCCGAAAGGAACTGATTATCTCCGCTCCTGATAAACCAGCAGGTGAAAGTGAACCAAAAGAAGACAATGAATTCCAAGATCAGAGAGAGAGAAAGAGAGAGTACATTACACAGCATTCAGAAATGAGAATGGTGACAGCTCTAGCTATCATATCCCGCTCGTCTAGAAGGTTAAGCAACAACGGCATCACAACATCTAGTTGCCTAATATCAGGGATACTGCCTCCAGATGATAAATTTGAATTGAGAAAAACTGCCTTAAATATGCTAACAACCTCGTCAATGACATCTTCATCCGTACTATGGAACTTAAAAACAGAACACAAAAATAACTATGTAATCAAGTAAGCATAAATCACATGTTCAACAGAAATAAAGCAAATAGTATCGAATCGAAGCATTGCATTAGAGATTATAAATTTAAGGTAAGTCTTAACAAGGATAGTAATATCAATTATCAAGCTACCAAAGCATCAGTTCCATGGAAGAAAGAACATATCCATCTCATTAGGAACTGCTAACCAAGCATATTATAAAGTGATGGTAACTTCTACTCTAGAAACTCAAGATACCAAAGATTACAAAAATCTTCATTTGTTCCACGAGCTATGGAAGACAAGCCCTTTCAACATCGTACAATAGAGGAATCCTGCCATCATACTATCTCCTAATTGGTGTCTGTTACGCAACTAGTGGAACCAGTAACATATATCCTAGAGTTATTCTTGAGGTCTTATCATCTTAGATTGAAGCCCCTTTTTTGTATAGTTTATTTTTATATGTGTGGCAATTTTTTTTTTTTTTAACAAGAAACAAACTTCTCACTGAAATAATGAAAAGGAGTATAAATGTTGAACGATACAAACTCTCGAAAGAGTGAAAGAAAAACAAAATAAAAACAAACAGCAAAGATTAAAAGTGAAAGCAAAAGGCCCCCCAATTAGAACAAATGAGGGAAGAAGAATAATTCCCAAAGAGAGATGACATAGAACACCATTGTGAAGCTTTAAACTTAGCTAGGCTAAACCGATCAAACGGAGGTTTGTGCTGATTCTCGAAGGTTCTGAGATTTCTTTCAAACCAAAGCTCATAGAGCAAAGCTTTAATTGCATTTATCCATAAAAGACGACCTTGTGAAGACAAGTCCAGTCCGAGGAGTAATTTTTCATGTGTGCCATGAATGGTTTTTCATTAAATAAAAAAATTAAATTTAAAAATATATTTTCTTGAGTGCAATTTTATTAACAGTCTTTTATTTACAATCTTATTTGTACTTTCACTCTTTCGAGAGTTTGTATCTTTGAACAATTTTGTTCCTTTTCATTAATTCAATGAAGAGTTAGTATCTTGTTAAAAAAAAGATATTTGCTTGAGTTATGAGTTACTGGAAAGACTCGGTGGCCCTTTTTTGAAAAATTCAACCACCAAGTGTGCACCCATCATATTAATGATTTTGTGACACAATCACTGCTGGCTACACTTCTAAAGAAGTTAAGATCCTATGTTTATGGTAGCTTAATTCTAAGAACGTCTCTCACCGTTATCTTTTCACATCTTAAAGGAGTTTGGATCCTTTTAAAACTTTTATTATTTTTTTCTTTCTATTTATCAATGAAATTTTCATATTTTATTTTAAATAAATATATGGCATGTAGATTTTGATATATCTATTGGAAAAACCTAAATCCAAAAGATCAAGTGTTAAAAGCCATACTAGAATACAAATGAGAAGATGCAGAAATCTGATAGGATTGCTATTAGGACAAAATTAAGAATATTATTAGGGTATTAAGGGTATACTAGTAATTGGTTAGGAAAGCTGTTAGGAAAGTTATTGCCCCTTTTATCTTCCTAAGGCCCATTTAATTTGGGTTTGAGTGGTCAAAGCCTTATTATCCGAAATTTGGTTAGAAAGGATTCAAAGAATCTTACGAAACAAGTTCGAATGTTATGACCTTGCAAAGTTCAAGGCTTCTCAATGGTGTTTTTTTTTTAACAAGAAACAACTTTTCATTGATATTGGAAAGGAAAAATGTTCAAGATACAAACCTCAAATGGGCGAAAAAGAAATGAGAGAAGAAGAGAAAATAATGAAAAAATAGCACAAAAAGAGCAATAAAGCTCAAAAAAGATAAAAAAAATTCTAAAACAGAACTCAGAGAAACTGCTTGCTACAAAACTTGGAAAACCAAACTAGTTCCTGAGTCAGCATCTGCATGAGGGGAAAAACCTTCCTTAGCACCAAGAGCGAATATCAAACTCCAAAATGAACCAAGTAGAAGCTAGGGACACAAGAACTAGACCGCAGCCGGAAAAATACTAAGCCTCAATGCTGTCTTCAAAAAACCTCCAAATATAAACCATCATATGCCAATTGGATTGGAAAAAAACTTTGAAAGCCTCACAAACCAACCATCCAAACTAAAACTGCAAAGCTTTGAAAACTGCAGAAGGCATAAGAGAAGGCTTCTCAATGGTGTTCTCTTTCGGTTTTATTCTCGAGTTATTCTTCTAGTATCATTTTTTGTTCTTGGGAAGTTTTTATTTCTTCTTAGTCTTCTATTTCTTCTTGTTATCTGGTTTTTGTATTTTCTTTCACTCCTTTCAGTTTATATCTGTGTTTTTCTCATTTATCAATGAAAATTTTGTATCTTCTTTCAAAAAAAACAAATAGAGTGAGAGGGAAAGGGTGAAGGTAGGGCATTGGTTTAGTGTGGTTTAGGCTTGCATAAGTATACTCAAGAGAATGAGGGTTGAAGTACCTTCAATTACTTGGGAGTCCTTTTATCATTTTATCTTTCAATCTATTTTAGCTTTTGGTTCCTATAAAAATCTTATCTGAAATGGCTCTCCACCCTTCTATATGAAACTTTTATTTTATTGATAATGAAAAAATTGATCATACTTTTATCCATTGCCATTTTCGCTGCAAGGGGCTGGTCCTTTACCAGAAATGAGTTCAACTTATCCCTCTATGTTCCGTCAGTGGTTTAAGAAGAAGAATACTATAGAACTTTCTTTCAAGGATTTGACAGTTGGGCACTCATTTCAATGAAAGATGAAAGTCTCTATATGCCTATCTTCTTCACATAGATTTTTAGCAGCTTAAAAATGTTACATACATAAATAAATACCTGCAATAGCAGAACCTGAGAAATCTGAGTTCCATATTCTGATATTGTGCTTTCAAATCTTTTACTGTCAAGCCTACCCAGTAGAAGGCATAAACAATTCAGGAAAAAAATTGTGGTCTCTCTTCCATCCTTATTTCCGATATGTTCCCCAGTATGCAGCCCTGAATAATACTGAGAAAGAAAACAAAATATACAATTCAGAAGGCCATAATTCAAATTCAATAAGTATTATAGTCTTTCATGCTCTTAGAATAGTCGCAAGCCACACAAAAGCTTGTGTAGTCAAATTAACATCTCAAGAAGGTGCAACAGATTCATCACTACTTGCTACTCCACTGTTTAGTATGCTATAATGTCTGATGGATTGCTTGCAGATGCTCATAATCTCGAACAATGAATCAGATACTTCAGCAAGTACTCACTTTTCTCTCCATCTCTCATCATTTTCAGGTATTTTAATTTTTACAACTATAGGAAAATCTAAGTCAGGATCATTACAAAATCCAACTCCTGCCATAACCCCTCGAGAATTTTGTACCACTTGATCAAAGTCATGAAGCCTTAGCTTGTCCAGTATGTCAGATCCAATTTTATGTACTCAGAAAAAATTGATGAAGAAATATCTCAACCTATACCATCTCTTCGTGGAGAAGCTCAACATCCATGATATCCTTGATCAATAAGTTTGACAAATGCACTCTATCCATCACTACAATACTTAGACCAATCCATAGTTGACCATGGAATCCTGTCACCTCTCTCCCCACCATCAACCCTACCCATCACTCATCTCCGACCTCATGACGATATTAAGCTTCTGTACGAATAGCCATGACCAACAAACCAGCATCAACCCACAGATCCGCCACCATAGGAAGGAAACGCTTCTCTATAGAAGTTGACCAAAGGTACCGAGGTAGTCGCCTCAAAATATCTTAAACCTCAAAAGATAAGTACTTCTTCATTTACTTACATTGGTCCTCCATATCCTGGCTTGCTATATGTTTCTCCTCCCTCCTATCTGTCCCTATTAATCAAAGATTCTTCACAGAAACAAGGATCAATGGCCATACCATTTGGGTTGAAAAATCGTCCAACAAGAAAGGCACCATTGTAGAAATTGAACGGTTGGACAATAATGGGAGTATCAACAAAATCCTGGTCCCTGTGGGTGAAGAAAGAAGAGATTGGCACTCCTTTTACAAGCTCGTTAAATACTTGACACCAAACCCCCAACCCAAGAAATTTATTGCCACAACATCGGTCTGTCAACAACAAAAACCTTCTTTCTAGTACTGTGGTGTATTGAAAGTAGGTGAAGTCTCACCTTGAGGAAGGATCACAACTATTTGAAGTTCTTCTCTTGGAGAGTTTTCCTTGATAGCATGGATCTCCCTTCAGACGACACTCCTTTGAATGTTCCTAAAGATTTCATCGTCTCTTCTCTTAGTTGAATGAGTATCTTGCCTTCTCGATTCCGAACTCATTAGCCTTCGAGAAGAATAGACCTTAACGTTATAAGAATTTTCTAGAAGGCTGGATATTGACGTCGCTCGGGCTAGGGAGCTAGCTGAATTTCAAGTCAAATTCTCCCTGGTTTTCAAACATCTATATGCAGAAAATAAGGATGGAGAACCCGAAGTTAAAGACCTCTAAAATTTCTCTTTTGTGTCATCACGTCTTGGTGGATCTTTTTGTTTGAAGTTAGCTTGTTTCTTTTGTTGGTTTTTGGTATCACTCTCATGTTGTTTGTATTGCTCTCTGGCGAACCTATATTTTGCTTTCATTTTTTCCTTTTTCTCTCACTCCTACGGGGTTTGTATTCTTGAACTTTTTCTCCTTTTCATATATCAATGAAAAGTTGTTTCATGTTCAAAAAGAAAATAAAGTAGGTGAAGCCATTAACAAAGGTGGAGTTAAGAATCAAACAGGAACTCTATAAACGCAAACCCGAACCTTGACTCCTCCATTATTGTTTTCAGAAAACATCTCCATGATGACTGGTTCAAAATCATGAAGGCCATGCAAGAATCTATTAGTTTTTTCTGCTCCTTTTTAATCCACTTGCGGCCAACAGAGCCCTTCTCACATGTGAATAGATGATCTAGCACAAATTCACACCAACTTTGAAGATTGGTATAGAGTGGGTAAGTTTGACCTGAAATTGCACTTCGGGATAGCCACGCCTCCTACAAAGCATCTGCGGTTCCTTCATATGGGGGCTGGATCTGAGATATCTGCCTCCCGATCGATGGAATGAAGACACCCTAAGATTTATAGACAACATATGCGGCGGTTTCATTGAGACCTCAAAGAAGAATATCTCATGGTTGGACCTTTTCGAAGCTACTATTTGTGTGGAGAAAAATCCTACGGGTTTTATCCCAGCCACCATTGACCTAAGCCCTGAAAAAATCAAAGCTCTTATCGTCTAGATAGACCCTTTTTTCTCTAGCGAAAAATACATCGGATATGCGGCTGAAATCCATTGAGTTTGACCACCGCCAAAGGAAAAGAAGATGGCCTCCTCAGGCTGTACCCTCGAGACCTGCCCCTACAAGAGAAGCAGCACTTATTCAGACTTACAGTAGCCTTCGAGATACAACAATATTTTAGATTTGCAACAGGCTCCCTCTGACCTTTTTTGTCCCAGCATTGACTTTGGCTGCTCCAACGATAAAGATGCATTAAATGTGCTAGTTGTCAACACATTGCACCTGCCACCTCGACTGCATCACAAATTGACCATTGCTCAAAAGAAGAGCCCCGTGGATGAGAGCCCAGTGTTTGAATCAAACCTACCTTCCATTTGCCTTTATTTGCGTCCCCCTGTCAAACGGACAGAGTCCCTTCACACGCCCTTATCACCCACCCCCCATCCAAACATCCCCCTATCCCCCTTACCTTACCCTTGTCAACTTCACTACAAACCCAAAAGAGTCATTGAGATAGAGAAAAAAGGCATTCTTTGTCTCTGGCACAAAATTCACCACTAATCCCCTTCCCTCCGAACCAGATACAGAAAACCCCTTTCCACCCCCTATCCAACCTCCCACGTCTCTCTTCTCCAATCTTCCCCTCCCCTATCTCCCACCTATGGACTTTCTCCTCAAACCAACCCCCACCAAAGCTAACTCCTTGGCATTGCAAGTGTTTGATGATAGACAAGCGGATTTGCCCCCCTCCCCTCCATACTTTCGTGACCCATCCATCCACCCCTCTGTTTATCTATAATCAGTGGTTCCTTCGCTTAAGACCATGGGGTTGGGCATCCACCCTTTACCCACAAAGACACCAAAGCAAAATAATGAACAGCGAAAGTAGACCAAGTATGTTAGAGAAATTATCCGACCTTTATTCTTCCATCAACTACGATGGACCCTCTTCCTCCCTAACCAACGGCGGGCCTTCCACTTCTTAATGAACATTCTTTCTTGGGATGTCAGAGGTATTGGCTCAAGAGATAAACGAGCGCAAACCAAGAGCTTCATCCAACACCTCAACCCTTTCATCGTTATTCTTCAAGAAACCAAGATCGAAGTTGCTGACCAACTTTTTTTTTTAACAAGAAACAACTTTTCATTGATATATGAAAAGGAGAAAAAGTTCAAGAATACAAACTCCCGAAAGCAAAATATAGGCTCGACAGAGAGCAATACAATCAACATGAGAGTGATATCAAAAGCCAACAAAAGAAACAAGCTAACTTCAAACAAAAAGATCCACCAAGATCTAATGACACAAAAGAGAAATTTTAGAGGTCTTTAACTTCGAGTTCTCCATCTTTATCTTCTGCATATAGATCTTTGAAAACCAGGGAGAATTTGGCTTGAATTTCAACTAGCTCCCTAGCCCGAGCGACTTCAATCTCCAACCTTCTTCTAGAAAATTCTTCTAACGTCAAGGTCCATTCTTCTCAAAGCCTAACGAGTTCGGAATCAAGAAAGGCAAGATACTCATTCAACTAAGAAGGAGAAAGGCTTAAAATATATTAGAGAGAAGAGACGATGAATTCTTTAGGAACATTCAAATGAGTGTCGTCTGAAAGGAGATTTATGCTATCAAGGAAAACTCTCAAAGAGAATAACTTCAAATAGTTGTGATCCTTACTCAAGGCGAGTTTCTATAAATACTCAAAACAAGATGATAGACTTTAAATCAAATCACTCTGGAGCTTCAGAAACATTGCTTGGGCTTACAAAGGATCCACGAGTTCTTTTAGGGGCCTTATCATCTCATGGAATGACACATCCTTCTCTGTGGTAGATATAATTGTTGGCTCCTTCTCCCTCCCGCTCAAGATCACTCTTTCTGAAGGGTTCCATTTTTGGCTCTCTGGTCTTTACGGCCCCTCCAAAGCTAGAGAAAGACACCTTTTTTGGAAGGAGCTCCACAGCCTTGCTAACCGCTGCACCACCTTCTCGCTCCTCGGAGGCGATTTTAACATCACCAGATGGTCTCATGAAAAGTCCCATCATATGAGGCCCATCCAAGGCATGCGACTCTTCAACAAGTTCATTGCAGAATCTAATCTCAATGACCTTCCCATTCACCAATGGTCTCTTCACCTAGTCCAACTTGAGGGAGTCCTTTCTCCCTCTCTTATTGATAGGTTCTTATGTACTGATGTTTTGCTCTCTAAATTCCCTAATGCATTGGTCAAACGTCTGGACAGGGAAACATCAGACCACTTCCCGATTCAACTCTCTCTGTGTATTAACCAATGGGGCCCTTCTCCCTCCCGTTTTGAAAACATGTGGATGCAACATTCATCTTTCTCTCCCATGATGGATCTCTAGTGGAAATCAAATCCCTTGCAAGGATGGTATGGCCACGGTTTCATCCAAAAACTAAAGGGCTTTGAAGCAATCATCCAATCATGGAAAAAATATACTTTTGGATGCGTTCATAGGCAAAGAGACCAACTTCTTCTGGATCTAGCAGCCCTAGACACAAAAGAACAAAGGGGGGCCATTCAGCCCAGATCTCCCAAAGGACCACCTTGAAAGCACAACTCCTCGATTTAGCAATCAAAGAGGAAATGCATTGGCGCCAACGTTGCAAGGTGAAATGCCTTAATGAAAGAGATGTGAAGTCAGGCTTCTTTCACCGCTTGGTTGCAGCCAGACGTAGAAGAAGCTCAATTTTGGAGGTGCTTTCCCAATATGGTAGAAGTTTGATCGAAGACATTGATATAGAACAGGAGTTCCTATCTTTTTATGAAAACCTCTACACTAAAAAGAAAGGTACTAGATTTCTCCCACATCCCCTCCAATGGGATCCCATCTCTGCACACCAAAGAGCTCTTCTTGAATCACCCTTTACAGAAACAGAAATTTGGATGGCTATGAAGGATCCAGGACACAACAAAACACCGGGCCTCGAAGGATATACAGCAGAATTCTATAAAAAAATATTGGAACATTCTTAAAGAAGACATCCTTAAGAGTGTTCCAAGATTTTTTCCAGAAGGGTATTGTAAATGTCAACCTTAATGAGACATGCATTTGCTTAATCCCAAAAAAGGTCGATGCCCACACAGTCAGTGATTTTCGCCCCATTAGATTGATCTCATGTATGTACAAAAGCATTGCTAGAGTCCTTTCTGAGAGACTAAAGAAGGTCTTGTCGTGCACCATCACTCCCAACAGTCCACTTTTGTGGCTGACAGACAAATCCTATATGCATCCTTAATTGCAAACAAGCTCATTRATGATTGTAAACGGATAAACGAGAAAGGGGTGGTAATAAAGTTAGACATTGAAAAAGCCTTTGACAAGATGGATTAGGATTTCTTGGATGGCATCTCAAAAGCAGAAGGTGATCTTCAGTCACCGATGGAATCTTGGATCAGAGGTTGTATATCCTCCCCAAATTTCTCTATTATCATCAATGGCAAGCCCAGAGGTAAAATTAGAGCCTCTGGAGGTCTCAAGCAAGGAGACCCCCTCTCCCCTTTCCTCTTCACCCTTGTTGTGGACTGTTTAGTAGACTCCTCACCCATGCTACCTTTCCCTCTTCACCCTTGTTGTGGACTGTTTTAGACTTTTAGTAGACTCCTCACCCATGCTTCCAACTTGATAAAGGGCTTCTTGGTGGGGCAGAATCAATTGGAAATACACCACCTCCAATTCGTAGACAATACCATTCTTTTCTCTTCAACAAAGGACGGCCATCTTGTAAATCTTTTCAACACCATTCGAATTTTTGAAGAAGGGTAAGGGCTGAACTCCAATATCCAAAAGGCCGAATTAACGAATATCAACATGAGGGAATCTGATTTGGATCTCTTGGCAGGTTGGTTTGTTTGCAAAAAAGGATCCTGGCCCAACTCATATCTTGGCCTGCCCTTGAATGGTAAACCGTATACAATCTCTTTTTGGGATCCCATATTGGAGAAGATGAGGAAAAAGCTCAGCTCTTTGGAGAATTATCCTATCTCAAAAGGTGGTAGGCCCACCCTCCTACAAGCTACACTAACCAATCTCCCTATATATTATCTATCTATCTTCTCCATTCAATCACTAGTAGCCAAAGAGTTCTCTCCTGAGGAACTTTCTATGGAAAGGAAACAGCACAAATAAGGGACAGAATCTTGTGAGATGAGAAAAGGTAATCCTCCTCTTAGAGGATAGAGGGCTGGGAATTGGCTACATAATAGGAAAAACAAAGCCTTCCTTGCTAAATGGATTTGGAGATTCCACGTCGAAGAATCCGCCCTATGGAAAAGAGTCATTGCTGAAAAATATGGGCTCCTAAACCGTCACCACAGCTCCTTACAGTCCTCCATAACATCTGTCGTGGTCCTTGGAAATCTATCCTCAGACATCATCAACTTATCATGGACAAAAGCATCTTTAAGGTTGGTGATGGAGCAAAAACTTACTTCTGGAAGGATAATTTGCCGGAGAATGTGCCTTTTTCTAATGCCTAGACTTGCCCTCTCCTCTTTCCCTTGCACTCCAGAAAAGATGCTACTGTTAAGAAATGTTGGTCGACAGCAACAAATTCATCGGACATCAGCTTTAGAAGGAACCTCAAAGAGGCAAAATCAGTATCGTTTCTCCACCGTTTGTCTTCCTATCATCAAAATCAAGAAAGTGACAGACTTATATGGAGATTGGAACCATCGGGACTCTTCACAACCCGCACTCTCATCCACGACATGGCAAATCCCTCAACCCCTCAAACTGATGGTCTACTCTATAAATCGATATGGAAAGACCCAAAGAATATCAAGTTTTTTCTTTGGGAGGCCAGTTTGCTAGCTTTAAACACCCACGACAAGCTCCAAAGGAGGTTGCCGTTGATGTGCCTTTCTCCTCACTGGTGTGTTTTGTGTAAACAGCATGGTGAATCACAGGGACATCTTTTCGCTACTTGTAGCTTTTCAACCACACCCTGGCACACCATCCTATCATCCTTTAGCTGGTCATTGGTCCTACCGACAGAACTCCACACTCTTTTATCTTCTACTCTCACAGGACACCCCTTTACTAATGAGGCTAAAATCCTGTGGATGCATTTTATTAGGGTCTTACTGTGGTCGATTCGGCTAGAAAGAAATCATAGGATCTTTCAAGGAAAAGAGTGATTTATCAGTAACATTTTTTAATCTATAGTGTCATTGGTTGTATCTTGGTGCAAATGTTCTCCCATCTTTCAACACTATAGTTTTGTCTCTCTTTAACCAAATCCAAATGGAAAGCATTTTTTGTAGCTCCATTGGTTTCGGATGGTATCCCCTCTAGTATATCTTACATTTCATTGCATTAATGAAATTGTTTCTCTTCCAAAAAAAAATAATAATAAAATTAGTTTGACAAATGCCAAGACCTATGAATCCATTAGCCAAGCCATAGGTACGTAACTTCCTCATCCATGTGAGGAGCCTTTTAAAATTTTTAATACAGTCAAGTAACCAGTTTTATCCTCCCAATGAAGAAAATAACTTGTGGCTAGTGCAAGTAATTCAGACCACCGAACTTGTGGGAGCTGATGGGCACTTGATGCCTGGTTCCATGCTTTTGATTTCAAATTTCTCCAACACATTTAACACGGTTGGTTCAATTGTTTTAGGATTCTCCTTCACCAAATTCTGACATAGTGAAGAGAATTACAGAAGGGGATGTTTACCATATTGTCAGAAACATTCAACAACAACGGTGGAAAGGAAAAACCATCGACATCTAGGGTAAGAATAAGGAAAGACTAGATGAGCCCTGATGCATGAAGAAATTAATTTTTACCTTTCTTCTCTAGATAAAGAAAAACTTCATAGATTTACATGATATTGATATACAAAATCGAGCAGACAAAGAAAGAAAAACACTCAAACCGAACATATAAAATAAAATAGTATAATCATTAATGGAAAACGAAAAGTAAATATATATTAGATAAGACAAAAAGGAAAGTAAAAAATAACAATTGGAAAACCGCACCGGTTGCTCGCAATCGAATTTTCCAAAAAATTAACAAACTGCACTACCTAAAATTAAAATCTTAAAAGTATCATGATGTAAATTGTCAAACTAAATTTTTAATACTTAACCTGGATGCCTGACAAGTACTGGTTCAACCAATCTTGGTAGTGCTGAGAAAATCTATAATCTTCCAAAAATAATAAAATGCTGTAATGCCTCCAACAAGAAGAGAGTAGCAATGCTCCAGTTTGCAGAATATTTGATTTTGCCTTTCCTATGGCAAACCAAACAAATGATTTAACATACAACATTAACTGATCGATTAAGATATGATTTGAATAATTTATTAGAAGTAGGACCTGCCTCATTTTGGAAGTTACCATAATGCACATTTATCTCATGCAACCACGTAAGCACTTGCTCCAGACCTTTTGCATGCAATGGCCGACTTTTCCTGCTCCACTAAAGTACAAATGAAGAATATCAGTACAATTAAATCAACTCATATCCTGAGCCAAAGTACACTGTTAGATATCAAATTATTCATGCTAGACTTCCCAAGCCCATCAAATAAGACATTAAAAGAATGTTAAATGTACTACATCCTGGCCAAGAGAACATATAAAATATGGTTTTTTTTTTACAAGAAACAAACCTTTCAATGATAATATGAAAAGAAGAAAATGTTCAGGGATACAAACTCCCAGAGGGAGTAAAAAGAAAGAAAGAACAACCAACGAAAAGCCACCATGAAAAAGATACAAGAGAATAGAACAAAAAGCCAAAACCACACTACAAACTGCAAAAGCAGCACCACTAAACCTAAAGCCAAAGAATGTAGTTGAGAATAAAAAACAAATAATAGTTTAAAAAATAAAAATAAAATTTTTGGTAAGATTAACCAGAGCAATAGATACTTGTACATGTGGTTGCATTTTTTATAATAAAAAAAGGGTGTCAAGTGAATTGTGTACCAAAAAAGCATGAACGTAACCGTTTTTAAAAAATTTTAAAATATACATAAAAGGAAAAAACAATGAAGGAAAAAAAACTAAGATTTCCACCCAAACCCATAGACAAGAAGATAACCACAAGACCCTCTAATAGCCAAAATTAAATCAAAAAAGTAATGGTTAAACTTTTTTCTACCAAGTCGCCCTAACATGAATACGAGCTTTTTTCATAGAGTGTTGGCTGCAAGGCGTAAGAAAAGCACTATTTTTGAGATCCTATCAAGGGGCGGCCGAAGCTTGATGGAACAGGTTGCTATAGAAACAGAATTCTTCTCCTTTTATAGAGACCTATATAACATAAACGACGGGTCGGGTTTCTGTCGCATCCACTCAATTGGGATCCCATTTCACTTAGAAACTCCCTTCCTAGAGTCTGAAGTCTGGCAAGCGGTTAAAGACCTCGGTTCCAACAAAACGTCCAGCGCGGATGGATTCACGGCTGAATTCTACAAAAAAATATATTGGAACATCCTCAAACAAGATATTACGAGGGTTTTCCAAGATGTCTTTCAAATGGGTATCATAAACACTTGCCTTAACGAGATGTATATCTACCTTATTCAGAAAAGGTGGATGCCAAAACCATCCGTTACTATCGCCCGATCAGCTTGATCTCCTATTTATATAAGCTCATCGCCTGTGTCCAGTCATAGAGGCTCAAACGTGTTCTTCCACACACTATAATAGCTTATCAATCTATGGCTAATAGACAGATCCTAGATGGCTCCTTAATTGCCAACGAGCTCATTGAAGAATGGGTTAGGAAGAAGAAGAAAGGGGAGGTAATCAAGCTTGATATAGAAAAGGTATTTGACAAGGTCGATTGGGACTTCCTCGAAGGAGTCTTGGCGACCAAAGGTTTTAGTCATACGTGGAGAAAATGGATCCGAGGCTACATCTCATCAACTAACTTCTCGATTATCATTCATGGTCAACCTCAAGGTAAGATCAAAGCCACAAGGGGAATGAGGCAAGGAGACCCCGTCTCTCCCTTTTTTTTATCCTTATTGATTTTTTTTTCTTTTTTGATAACTGGAAGTCAGAGCTTTGCTCCCCTACCCTATACCCAGGGCACCCGCGCCCACTCCAAGGCTCGGACCCCAAGCCCTTTTTATCCTTATTGTTGACGGTCTTAGCAAGCTCTTAAAACATGCAGCGAGCGCCAGAACCATTTAAGGTTTCTCAGTGGGATGCTCCTCACAACAGATCACCCACCTTCAATTTGCTGATAATATCCCTCTCTTTTCTGTAGATGATAATCACAAAATCGAGAATCTGTTTCACCTCATCAAGGTCTCTGGGGAGGATTTGAGTCTTTAACTCCAACTAAATTTGAGATTTTGGGCATCAATGTTGGGAATTCTGCCTTAGAGGCTCTTGCTAACAGGTTTGAGTGTAGACAAGATAGTTGGCCGAATACCTACCTTGGTCTTCCTCTTAATAGCAACTATCACTCTCCCTCCTTTTGGGATCTGTTTTTGGAGGAAGTTAAAAAACGGCTCTCGTCATGGAATCAGACACACATCTCCAAACGTAGACGACACACACTCACCAATGCTGCCCTTTCCAATCCAATCTCCCCATCTATTACCTCTCTCTTCTCCATTCCCACGAAAGTTGCTAATGAGCTTGATAAAGTGAAAGTCATCTAAACCTTCCTTTGAAGGGAATGAATAACAATAGGGTCTAAACCTTGTTAGATGGGCAAAGGAAAGAATAACAATGGGGGTTTGAACCTTGTTAGATGGGAACAAGTGCATAAATCTTTTGAGGAAGGTCGCTTCGGTCTTTTTAGCTTGCAAAAAACAGAGCTCTCTTCGCCAAGTGGAATTGGAGGTACTTGACCGAAGACCATACTCTATGGAGAAGCCTTATTAAAGCTAAGTACTCCATTCTTGATTCTTGCACAACAGCCCCCAATCGTTCCCTCAAAATGGCCAGAGGACCATGGAGAGACATTACCAAGCACAACCCTTTGATATTGGATATAATCACATATAAGGTGGGTTATGGCTCCCTTACCCTTTTCTGGAAGGATATATGGCTCACTAACAAGCCTCTTTTCCACACCTATCCCCTCCTCTTTGCCTTGCATATCACGAAAGAAGACCGGATTAGAGATTTTTGGTCCCTAGATAGCAACTCATGGGACATTCATTTTGGAAGGAATCTTAAGGATATTTTTTTTTTAACAAGAAATGAACTTTTCATTGATAGATGAAAAGGAACATAAAATGTTCAAAGATACAAACTCCCAAGGGAGTGAAAAAAAATAAAATAAAAAGATACAATCCAGAATAGCAAAAATAAAAAGACAGAGTATCATCCTGTGTATGTCTAACTAGGGAAAATGAAAGCCCCCAATTAACATATATCATGTTTGGAGAATAATTAGCAAAAAGATTGGATAGAGCACACCATTGAGACGCTTTAAACTTAGCCAAGCTGAAGCACTCCACCGAAGGTCTTCTTTTTTCCTCAAAAATCCTTTGGCTTCTCTCAAACCAAATCTTCGAGATGATAACTTTGACACCATTTACCCAAAGGAATCTTAAGGATATTGAGATTGTGGAATTGGCTGCTCTTCTCCATATTTTGTTTCCCATCCGACTCTCCTCAACTAGGGACGCCTTTGTTTGGAATCGAATGGCTCCTTCACCACCAACTCTTTACTAAAAGATATGCAAAGCCCCATTGAATCTTCATCTTCGCCCAAATTTTATAGGGCCATATGGAAAGACTCCTATCCTAAAAAGATTAAGTTCTTTCTTTGGAAACTTGCCTCTTGCACTAAACACGCATGACAAGCTAGAAACAAGAGAATGTCTTATATGCAACTCTCTCCTTGCTGGTGTACTCTTTTGTGTTAATTGATAAGAAAAAATAATTATTTCTTACTTACTTCCAAAGAATTGATACAAGACTATAAATAGGAGCTACAAAGAAGAAAAGAAAAGAAACTCTTGCCTATTAGGATAAGAAAACACTTACCCGTTAGAACAAGGAAACCTAACCTAAATACAATAGGAAATTAAAAGAAACTAATATAATTTAACACTCTCCTCAAGTTGGTGAATGAATATTTTCCATTCCCAGCTTGCTAACCAAATGCTCAATGTTGTCGTTGTTCAATCCTTTAGTTAGGATATCTGCTATTTGATTATTTGTTGGTACAAATGGAGTACATATGAAATCGCTGTCTAACTTCTCTTTTATGAAGTGTCTATCAACCTCAACATGTTTGGTTCTATCATGTTGAACTGGATTATGTGCAATACTGATGGCAGATTTATTATCACAGTAAAGTTTCATAGGCATTTCCTATGGAATCTTCAAATCTTCTAAAATAACTTTTATCCACAGTAATTCGCAGATGCCCAATGTCATTGCTCTAAATTCTGCTTTTGAGCTCAATCTTGCAACTGCATTTTGTTTTCTACTTCTCCATGTCACTAAGTTTCCACCAAATAAAGTACAATAGTCAGAAGTAGATTATCTATCATCTATTGATCCTGCATAATCTGCATCTGTATAAACTTCTAGATTGAGTTTCTCGCCTTTCTCAAACAACAATCCTCTCCCAATGGAGCTTTTCAAATAGTGAAGTATTCGGTACACTGCTTGGAGATGAACTTCTTTTGGACTATGCATAAATTGACTTACTACTCCTACCGCATACGCAATATCTGGTCTCGTATGAGAAAGATATATTAATTTTCCAACTAACCTCTGGTAAGTTTCCTTATTTACTAGAGGACTCTCTTCAAATGCACATAATCTATGGTTTTGATCAATTGGCGTTCCCATCGGTTTGCTGCCAAGCTTTCCTGTTTCAAAAAGAAAGTCAATCACATATTTCTGTTGTGATAGGAATATGTCTTGTTTAGAATAGGCAACTTCTATTCCAAGAAAATATTTCAGCTTTCCTAGTTTTTTAACTTCAAACTCTTGGATTAAACAATTTCTCAATTTATCTTGTTAGTTATTATCATTACCAGTGACAATAATATCATCGATATAAACAATTAGTGTTGTCACTCCCCCTGTAGTAGAATATTTTATAAACAATGTATGATCTCCCTAACTTTGTTTATAGCTCATCTTCCTCATAACTTGAAAAAATCTACCAAATCATGTCCTAGGAGATTGCTTTAATCCATACAACATCTTTCTTAATTTACAAACTTTATCTCCTGCTTGCTCATACCCAGGTGGAATCTCGATATAAATTTCTTCTTCAAGATCACCATGCAAAAATGCATTTTTTACATCATATTGTAACATGTCTCACCCATGATTTATAGCAAGAGATAGAAATACTCGTATCGTGTTCATCTTGGCAACGGGTGCAAAGGTTTCAAGGTAATCAACTCCATATATTTGAGTATATCCTTTAGCAACCAACCGTGTTTTGTACCTCTCAAGTGTTCCATCTGCTCTATGTTTCACAGTATATATCCATCGATATCCTATAGCTTTCTTATCTTTAGGCATAGTAACCAACTCCCACGTTCTATTTTTTTCTAAAGCCTACATTTCAAGATTCATTGCTTGCCTCCATTCTTCATGTTGTATTGCCTCCATATATGTTTTTGGAATATCTACCTGAGTAAGATTAACCATGAAACTTCTGTACTGACTTGAGAATTTGTCATATATGATACAAAGTGAGACAATGGATATTGAGTACAAGTTCGTTTTCCCTTCCTTAAAGCAATAGGCAAATCCAGGTCTGACTCATCATTAGCAGATATTGTAATGTTTGATTCATCAGTGATTCTTTTATCGTCAATTTCAGTTCTAGAGATATGATCAAACTCTTGGACTTGCGTATCTTTTTCAATGTTCCTTCTTGAATAAATTTGTAATGGTATAGTAGAAGAAGCGTTAGATAGCCTTGGTGAGGTGCCTATGGGAGGTAAAGGGTTATTTGGCCCTGGTGAGGTGTCTATGAGTGGTAAAAGATGAGGATTGACTAATGTTGGTGTCAATTTCAATAGGGCTTGGTACAGGTGATGGTAAAGGATTTAATACAGGAAATGTGAGGTTGGGAATGGGCAAATTCTTATCTTCCAACAATATTTCCTCCCCCTGAAGATAAGGTAAGGTAAAGAAGCTCATGTCTTCATAAAAGATACATCAGTAGAGATGAAGTACCTTTTTGAAGGAGGATGATAGCATTTATATCCCTTTTGAGTGTTCAAGTATCCTACAAAAATACACTTGAGCACTCGTGGATCAAGTTTACCTCGCCGATGACTGTGAACATGAACAAAGGCTACACAACCAAATACTCGAGGAATCAAGTTATTTGTCGTTTGAAAATCAGGATAAAATTTTGATAGGATATCCATAGGAGTTTTCTAATCTAGAGTAGCAGATGGTAAACGATTGATTAAATAAGTGTCTGTTAGCACAGCTTCCCCCAATAAGGATTTAGGAAAATTTCTTTGAAAAAGAATAGCACGTGCCACAGAAAGAATGTAACCAATTTTTCTTTCGGCCACTCCATTTTGTTGAGGAGTGTCCACACAAGATGACTCAATTTTCCTGAAATAATGATGTTAGATTTTGATTGAAATAAGCTCGAGCATTGTCAGAGCGGAATCGTTTGGGAAAACTATTTTGACCAATAGGTTCATCAAGATAATAGAGTCCATTTTTTTCGATCGCAAGTCCAATCGTCTTCACATTACCCTGGTCCTGTAAAATACAAGAAAAATCAAAAAAAATTAATCTGCATCCTAAATCTTTGATCAAATTCTTCACTGAGATCAAATTAACAGTTAGACGTGGTATATGGAGCATATTTTTTAACATAATGTTCGAATTTATCTTGATGTCTCCTTGACCAGCCACTGTTACTAAGGTACCATCTGCTGTGGAAATTTTTTATTGCTCGGTAGTCAAGGACTACAAGAGATAAAATGACAGTTACTATTCGTCATATGGTCAGTTGCACCAGAATCAATAATCCAAGTACAACGTTTAGGCTGAGAAGTTGTACTTGTCAAAGTTACCGAACCTGTACCTTCACTAGGAGCATTATCCAAAGTTTTTAAAAGGCTCCTTAATTATTTGATCTCATGTAAAAATCATAGTGGGTCTATCGGCCACCTTTTCGTCTCATGCAAATACACATCTGGCCTCTGGAACAAAATCCTTACCCTTTTCGGATGGTTGACTACTCTCCCTATCGACATGTCCCTTTTCTTGGCTTCTACGCTCAATGGTCATTCGTTCAAGAATGAGAAAAAGTGTATCTAGCTTCATTTTAAACGGGCTCTACCATGGATCATATCGGTGGAAAGAAATCGAAGGATCTTTCATGATAAGGAACGCTCTCTTCATCACTCTTTTGAATCTATAGTTTTTTTTTTAGTTATATCTTGGTGTAAATGCTCTCTTCTTTTTCATCATTATAGTTTTGCTTCATTATTATCCAATTGGAAAGCTTTTTTGTGACCCTTATTGGGTTCTCTCCCACTCCCACATTTTGTAACCTTCTCTCTCCTATTTCATTCTATCAATGAAATCATTTCATTTCCGAAAAATAAAAAAATAACACACCCTCATCCTCATCCCCCAATGAATCATCCACCTTTGTGATATTTGTGAGTGGCTACCTTGCAAGCATCGTTGCAAAAAAAACTTTAAAGTATTTTAAATCCAAGGTGGGTGGCTACCATAGTTTGAACCTATTTGCCTTGATTAAAAAATTCTCTTATTTTTTAAGGATGACGTAACACAAAAGGTAACTGGCCAGCATGGGATTAGAAGTAAATTATCGTAGAGAGATAAAATAATCATTCATACTCAAATTTAGTGTTTTTATATAAAGTGAGGCATACTATAATAAAACTCCCTTGAACTTCATTGTGAAGCAAGGAAAAAATAAATAAATGAATAATAGAAAAGGCAGATTTTTTCTTTTTTTGTGAAGCATATAATATAAAGTTATAAATACATTTCTTATGTAAAAAGATATATAAGTAATGAAATCTAATAGGGATAAAAACAGCGTGCAAACCAAGGTTCCAAGTAAGATTGTTACAAATTAAAATTGTACCATGAAAAATAGAAGAAAATGTTGAGACTCCATATATATGAATTAAATTTACCCAACCCAACAGCTTAAACTTTTGGGTTGAGTGGTGGTTTATTCATCCTTAACATGGTATCAAAGTGGGAGATTTTGCGCTGTATTGTTGTTTCCTCCCCATTTATAATGAAAATTTACCCAACCAATCAGCTTAAACTTTTGGTGGTTTATTCATTCTTAACAGAAAATAATAACATGGAATTGCAAACAGAAACATACTGCAAGAAGCCTCTGTACTAAAATCACGAGATCCTTTAATTGATGCCAGAGTAAATATTCCATGCCTGAATCTGAGTCTTTTGAAGAGTTGCTAATTTGTTTCTCTCGCTGGTCATCAACAATAGTTGAAAAGAAAGTTACTTGCTGATGAGATGAGCTTGAATTTAATCTTTTCTGCCTAGTTTGAACCTCAGACTTTCTGGTCAGCGCATTAGTCAGAGATACAACACAATCAGCAGCACAGACTGAGAGGCGAGAAGGTAACTCAAATCCTTCCTGCATACTACTGCAAAATAAATTAATCCATGAGATGTAAAAGCCAAAAATGCAAACGCAACACAAACAAAATTAGATAACACAGTTCCACATTGGAAAGTGAAGTTATCTAGAGAAATATTGGAACAGCATATTTAAGATGAAAGATGGTATATGGTATTCATTGCAGCATTAGCCAAATGTTACAACATTCTTTTTTTTTATTCTTCTTTTTTTTTCTTTTTAGAGCTGGGAGTCAGAGCTTCGCTCCCAAGACACCCGTGCCCGTCTCAAGGTCTGGACTCGAGAGACATCAAGGGTTTTTGAAATTAAGCTCGCCAAAATATTTGAATTTGAGACTTCTAAGCCCATATGACCAAGAGAGCTAAGCTCTTGCCAACCGGACTGTGCCAATTGTTACAACATTCAAAAAAGATAAAAGGCAAAATACACAAGTTAACATGAAAAGCAGGTGCTGACAGCCTTGTTATGACAAGGAGAAGGAATTTACCTTCCTTTACTTAAAATACATGCCAGACGTGGAATGCATGTGCAGAATACCTTCAACATATCGTTGAATCTCTCCCTTAACCCTATTCAAAACAAAAGATAAGTCAATACCAAAAATAAGGGACGTTATCAACAGCATTTTAGTTTATAAATACAAATTTCAGTACCATTCGATGAAAATTCACTGGCGACAGACTCGTACTCCACAAGACTACGAACAAGGATACACCAGCCGAGGGCGACATAGCGATCATCCTTCCTCGCAATAATATCAGCAAGATTTTTGATAAGCGGCTGGAAAATAAGCTCTTCAAGGAACAGCCAGTTGAGGAGCACCATAACTTGCCCCCCTCGCTTCCAGTTCCTGTCCTTGAATCTCAATGACTGCGCGATTACACTTGAAGTTTTAATCGACGGACTGGAAGTTTCATTAGCAAACATAAAATTATAAAACAGAAAAAGATGATGATGAATGAGGTTACATGTTCGATCATGGGGACGAGGATTTCATCGAAAGAGGCGTGGTTTTGAGCAGCGTCCCTGACATAGTTGTGCAGAAACCAGAGGGATTCGTCCAGAGAATCTGTGGAACCAGCATAATTCATTGCTGTATACTACCACTCAAACGGAAACGATTGAAGGTGAAATGAGAGACGAACCTAGTGAAGAAGCTCCGCGGCGGTGGTCGGGGAAGAGACGGGAGACGGCGTCGGCGAGCTTCTTAGGGCGAGCACCGAGGAGAGTGACCATGACTCTGCCAACCGTGACTGAGATCATAGATTGAGGTGCTGAGTCCGACTTCCATAGGAGCAGTCCCCCTTCGTCTTCTTCCATTGGAATACCACGCAGAAGAAAGAAAGAATAGACTACGGAAATGGAAAACCAAGGCTGGACATTAATTTGGAAGAACTTTTATGCAATGTTTTAAGATATTTTACGAAGGCTACAATATAAATGGCATTTGGTTCATTTTCTTCGTAATTTCAACCTTAATCGGACATTTGAAAAGAAAAACCAAAAAAAAATTACTATTTTACATAATAAAATAATAAAGCTAAAATTATGTTTTAAATAAAGGATTACATTTCTTACCTTTGTGACTATCTAACGATTCTTCCATGATTTCTTCCCTCTTCTCTTATTTTCTATTTTTCATTTGGTTCTACTGAGGTTGGATTGTAGTATGGAAAATCAGTATCTTTTCACATCTAGTACGAACATTCTTGAACTTTGCTCTTATTCTATTAAGAAGTCACCAAATGAAACTGTTGAGAAAGATATAAGTCAAATCAAGGAAATTGTTGATGAACTCTTGTCATCATCATGATTTGCCTTGGAGATCTTCATGTTATGCTGAGGCTGAAGACAAACATATTGTTTCACTTACCAAAACTTTTGATCTTCTTTTGCTACTACTATTGTGGAAATGTAAATTTCAAAGGATATTTTGGCAATTTGAGTGGTGTGGTGTGAACCCTATCACTTTTATAGAAGGACATGGCTAGCAACTTTATGGATACAAACCTCATAGATAGTTCCACATGTAGGAGAAATGAAAGTGTGGATGTCACTCAAGTCATATAGACGCACAATCGTAAACTCGACAAAGACTCTGTAATTGGGAGTACATACTCATTCTAGACGCAACAGCAGATGCATTCTTTAAAAGAATAGAAGAAGGAGACGAGTCGTCTAGATAAAGGAAAATGGAGCAAGGCTAGGTGCTTTTGGAGAAGAAGAAAAAGTCTTGTACTTCGGGAGAAGGAAAACTTGACATTGTATAATTATACTCAAAATGGTAAATTTTGACAAATAAGAGTATTGTGTGAAGATGTCAACAATTATTTACAATTACATTTGGGTAAAAAGTGTTAAACATAATTTTCTTACATTACAAGTACAAAAACAACACGGTGTGTAGGGTGAAGATTCGAACTCATGAACTTGTGGCAAGAGATATATCGCTTAACCAATTAAATTATACAGGTTGACATAAATGAAATCATATCCAACAACTATTCTTTTTCCTTTTTCCTTCCTGAAAACACAATTGATATTAATTTAAGTGGAAAAATATTTGTGTCAGCCATTAATGTAATAATAAAAGAATAAAAGAGATATCAATGACTATTTGATAAAAAGAGATATTTAAAGATAGAAAGAATCCTATTAACTTTGTTTTAGTCATTCAAAAATTGCAAACTAACTAAAAGTTTTTCTTATTAGAATCATTTTTGTGTATGTTAATTGTGTTTATATGTTCAAGATAGAGTAAAGTCATAGCTGCCCGTTATCCCCTAGAGCTCAATCTTCAACTCCCCTCGTCGTTGTTGTTTTTTTTGGCACAATTTTAGTTAAATGAAAATGAGTAATGACAATTTTGTAAAATAATAAATTTGTCATTACATATTGCAATGTCTTCATCTTGACTGGTGCCGCCTTGAGCCATCTTCAAACATGCATAGTTTTAGTTATAGTTTAGTGAGAATGGTCGTAACTAATTTTGTAACTTCTGCTCGTAGTTGCAGTGAGGCTCAACCTAAAATATAGAAAAACGAGGTGATCGTTTAAGACCTCCAATTTTAGAATCCCTCGTATTTTCCATTGTACATATAATATATATACATTAAATTTATAAGTGTAATTTATTATATATAATATATTTTTCCATAAATGGAGCCACGTGGTGTGGGGAGATAAACCATGTACATGTAAGTTTGAAGTCATACCAAAACCTCCAAATCTGTGACCAACGACCCAATTAGAGAGTGCAAATCAAGGTTCTAAATTCAGAAACAAATGCCTAAAAAGGCGACGAAAACTCGAAGCAAAGATTCAATAATCTAAGACCTAAATGGCACGACGGTCCTTGTACATCCAAGCAATGCATATTGCATTCGCTTGAGTGGAAATCAATGTATGAATCGAAACCCAGATGAAAAATCAATATAATTCCAGTTTCATGAACCATAAAATTAGCTATAATTCCAGTTTTATAGCAACATGAAGAACCTTTGGAACTTAAAAGATGCAGAAACTAATGAGTGGACATCACTCTCGCACCAACTCTCCTTCATCCATTTCTCTACAGAGGCCGATTTGATGTATTGGAAGCTTGAGACAAATTGTATTTTCTCTACCAGCTCCCTTGCCAAAGACCTTTCTTCCAACTTTCCAGTCTCTACTCCAAAGCTATATGACGTCATTTCGATAGGCCCATACCCAACGAAGGTAAAAAATTTTCTCTGGGAGTACGGTCGCCGAGCTATCAACACAAATGAAAAGCTACAAAGAAGAATGCCTTACATGTCCCTCTCTTCCCAATGGTATTTGATGTGCAAACACAGCGAGGAATCACAAAACCACCTTTTTTCTTCCTGTCAGTTTGCTACAGTAATCTGGAACATCATTCTATCAACTTTTGGCTGGTGCACTGCTCTTCCAATAGACCCTCCTCTCCTCTTGGAAGCTACTCTTGTAGGCCACCCCTTCAAAAAAAAGGAAAGAAGCTACTTTGGATGCACTTTGTTCAAATCATCGAACCTTCCAAGATAAGGAACAATCTATGGAGCAACTTTTTGATGCTATAGTTTACCTAATCATTTTTGGGCGTAAATGCTCCCCTTTATTTAGCAACTATAGCCACACTTCCCTAATAGACAATTGGGAGTTCTTCATGTAACCCTATTTGAGGCTTTTATAATTTCATATCATCAATGAAATTGTTTCTTTCACTAAAAAATAAATTAAATAAGAATTCAAAAAGTTGATTTCAAAATCAAATTTTTCATAGATCAATTCGACATCAGCCAAAAATCGAATCAAATCGACCTCGCCGCAAGACATGTGAACTCTGCATAATTATTCTTGTTGGTCTATATCTGTATCCATCCATACCATTTCCTGTGCTAATCGAGCCCTTCAAAAGAACTACATTAGGCTCTCCTAATCATATGAGAAATGTTACAACAGCCTCAACTACCATCATATTCAAATGCTTATGCAAGATTCTTGAATTTACTCCAAAAATATATCTCAAGATGATGACATGTGGTTAAAATTCCTCTGCCAGTGCAAGCTCCACCTTACCTGGGAGCTCCACCAGCATAGTCAAATTGCACGCATAAGAAAGGATCAATTGACGACCCGAATCATTTGTATAACAGTGCATCACGGCCTGGACCGACACCGATGTAATGCACGGGTATGCCCACAAGTTCTTCAATCCTTGATACATATTCTTTTGCAGCCTTGGGAAGGTCAGAATAGTCTCTTATTGAAGAGATGTCACTCGTCCATCCAGGCATTGTTTCATATTCCACCTAAACACACAGCAAAAACAGATGGAAAAAAGTAACTAAGAACTTTAGACAGCATCAAGAAAAGTTATTTTTTGACTTGAAAACTTCAAAAAATAAATCATTTTCTTTTTACAAACGTTATTGTTTTCTCAGGGACTTTCTAGAACAAACATGAGTTGGACTCTACGTTAGGAGTTTCTGATCGAACTCTCTTCTATTATTTATATTAAGAAGGCATCACAAGGGGCCGGGAGGATCAGAGAGCTCTCATACCTCTCCCAAACAGTCCTTAACAAAATGACAAAAAGATACCCCTACCTTCTACCGTGGGTGTATTTACCCTATTTACAAAATACCGATACAGCCCCTTAACAAACTAGAGCCCACTAACATACATTCTAATTCCTTGTTCAAAGAACATTCATTTTAATTCCTGACACTCCCCCACTCTCTTTCCTCTCTTTCTTGAATACACTGTCTTCAGTTCTTCACGCGGCCTATCAGTTTCCAAAACCAAAACTTATGCCTATCTTCTATAGCCGTGCACCAAATATGAATACACTGTCTTCACAGGACCTATCAGCTTCCAAAACCGAAACTTATGCCTATCTTCTATAGCCATGTGCACCAAACAATTGAGTAATATGGTCCTTTACCCAAAAACATCCAAAATCTTGTAGCACATAATCCCAATCATTACCAGCAGTTTTTCTTTTTTAGTAATGAAATGAAAGAACACGTGATAACATATTCAAAACACAACTAAATGCATTTCAGAATTCATCTTTTTGAAACACGACAAATATTGTACTGACATTTAAAAAGTTACTGTAAGAATTAATAGGATGTTGACCTATACAACTATTCCTCATCTTCTAAACCCATGCCCACACCAAACAGTTGAGTAATATACTGTTCTTAACGAAAGCATAAACTACCCAAGAACATTCAAAATCGTGCAGCATACAATCAATCCCATACCAACACTTTTTACCCAAGTAACAATGAAAGAACATCCAAATCTTGGAGTACAGAATCCCATATTAGATAGCATTTTATAAGCCCGTCACCTGGGTTTTCACCTTCCAGAACGTGTATCTTTTAATCTTATGTTTTCGTTTATTTATTCTTCTTAGGAAGCCATCAAAGCCAAGTCACCATCTGAAACTCTTTTTATCAATGAGGCTACTAAGGCATCCCCAACTAACAAAACCAATAATGGAAACAAATGATCACCTTATCTGGGCACAAATCCACCATCTAGATCTTCCCTTGAGAACATCAGCAAAATTTGCTCTATATGTGCAACCTATGATCTAATATATAATTCTCCGTTTCTCACTGAAAAAGTATATATGTGTGACCTATGTTCCAATTGATCCACTTATGGCCAAAACCTTTTCTTTTTCGTCACCTCACATAAAAACTCCCAATGGTAGGCTTTTTCAAGGTTTGGTTTGAACAACCCACCTTTTATTTGTTCACACTTTATAATCTTAAAAAGCTTAATTGCAATCAAAACCAAATTAAGGATTTTCCTATCTTGAATGAATGTATAACGATTAGAAGAGATGGTTGAAGGCAAAACTCTCGTTAATCACTGGGCAAGCACTTTGGCTATTAATTTGTAAGCACTTGTAATCAAGCTTATAGGTTAGGTCTATAATCTATATTCTTGACTATCAAACTTTTTCCTACCTTTGAATAAAAATATTAAAATTCTCATTTAAGCATGAGTTATAAGATAACCATTGTCAGATAACTCGTGAAATGAACCATAAAAATCAGCTCCAGTTTGATCAAAGGTAAAACCATCAGGCTGGGATTTTTAGCTCCTCCCACATTTTTAATGGCAAGCAACAAGAAATTCTTCAGAAGGCCTTACCAAACATCTTTTATCAATTAAAGGTATATATCACCAGCCCAAGTCCTCGGTAATGAACTTTTTCCCCTACTCTTTTTTGTACAACTTTCTGAACTACTGAAAAACTGAAGAACTTTCTACTCAATTCTTATATCATTAACTAAACTCGTAACTTCATTTAAAATTAACTAAAAGCAGGGAAAATGGGAAATACACAAGAAAAAAAAGATGCATAATGCTTGCCTTTATTTGTTCAAGAAGACTAAGATCTGCAGGAAATGATTTGACTGGTGTTCCATCAGGTTGCCGATAAGAAACCCCCAATTGTATCTCAGGCAGTTCCGAAAGAACATCAAGTTTTGTAAGATTCAGAGAAGAAAATCCATTAATTTGACAGCAATACTTTAGTGCAACTATATCAAGCCAACCACAGCGACGAGGACGACCAGTTGTGGTGCCAAATTCTTGTCCAGCAAATCTGAGTAGGTCACCTCCTTTTCCCAAGATCTCAGTAGGAAAAGGGCCCGAACCAACTCTAGTAGTGTATGCCTTCACCTGCAAAGATCGTGACAAACAACCTCATGGGTATAGCATATATGATATATAAATCATCAGCTAAATAATTTGTTACTCATGCTTGTGTTAGTAAATTTCTCGACAGGGTTGAAGGAACTCCAAGAAGATAAAAGAGGTGAAAAGAACTCGCAGTTCTTTCATCAACTAATGAAAAGTGATCATTTCTACATTTGAAAAAATATATATATACCGAGTCAAAAGAAACTCACCACTCCTATAAGATCACCAAGAACCTTTGGAGCAATCCCAAGGCCAGTGCAAATCCCACCTGCTGAAGGGCTGGAGGAAGTTACAAAAGGATAAGTTCCAAAGTCGATATCGAGCATAGTTGCCTGACCTCCTTCAACCAAAATCTTCTTATTTGCAGAGATAGCATCATTCATGAAATACACAGTGTCGGTGATAAAGGGTTCCAATCTCTCAGCATATCTTTTGTACTTCTCAACTTCTTGCTTCAGAATTTCTGGGGTATAGTTAAAATCCTTGAATCTCGAAGCAGCATCTGAAAGTAGAAGGTCAAGTTTCTGAGGAAGAGTGTCCATGTGCCTCAAATCACCCACTCTAATACCATTTCTAATCACTTTGCTGGAGTAACAAGGTCCAATCCCTCTTCTGGTGGTTCCAATGAAAGATTTAGCTAGTTCAGCTTCTCTAAGCCCATCCACCTCCTGATGGAAATCAAATAGCAAATGGGCTCGGTCAGACACCAAGATCCTTCCCTTGCATGAGACTCCGCTTGCTTCCAAACGGTCTATTTCTTCAAAGAAACCAGGCACGTGCACGACAACCCCATTTCCAATAACACATAAAGTATCTTCATTAAGAATCCCAGAGGGAATGAGATGAAGAGCAAACTTCTTCCCTTCAGCATTATATATCGTGTGTCCAGCATTAGCCCCGCCCTGCAAATTATCTTCAACATTCAGATATTACATATAAATGCAAAAGTGGGAAACAAGTTGCTTAGTTTAGTTGCTCTTCGACTTTCGAGAACAGGACGTACTAGTTTAGTTCTTGAGAGCGAAGACTAAAGAACCTACTAAAAAGATAAAGTCCCACTAGAACCAAAATGACTCGAAGACTCTTCTGAAAGTAAAAGCTCAAGTGCAAACTCCCCATTCTTCAGAGAGCTGCAAATATAGAAGACAAGATTACAGGTGGTTTCTTATATGCTTCAATGGCCGGAAGACAGAGTACAGAAAAAAGAGGAGATACTGAAATTCCATGAATCCAAAAATCCAATGGCAAAAGCAGAAGACACGCAGCAGAATCATCCAAAAAGAAAAGCACACATCACTGAAACTTTTGGAATCCTGAATACCTGACAGCGAGCGACGATTTCGAAGTGCTGAGCCAAGATGTCAACGAGTTTACCTTTACCTTCATCTCCCCACTGGCAGCCTAACACGCCCGATACCTGTCCCAGTTCACCAATTCGTTTCAGCCCCTCCTTCCTCGCCGACTCCGGCACACTCACAGAAGAAGTAGCCGCCGCCGCCGCGGGTTTAGCAGAAGAGCAAAAAATGAGCGCTGGGCGGCGATCAGAAAGGGGTCTCCGGCAGGTCGGCGACGGCCATGTGGCGGAGGGGAAGGGAGTGGCATCAAAAGCAAGGGAGGAGATGTTCATGGCGAAGATGAGAGAGCAGAGAGAACCCAGAAACGAAGAGAGGGTTTGGACGCCGGAGGACAGAAGCGGGTCAGTGATTGGAGTATCATTAAAGGCCAAAGGGCCGTTCACAATTCGGTTCGAACCGGTTTTGGAGTCGAACCGAAATCAAACCGTATTTTTCAAATGGCCGGAAGAGGCCGAGCGGTGGCTGGCGGCGGCAGCGACTGCTCAGGCGGAGGTGGTACGGCCGCTTCCTGAAGAAGAGATTAAAAAGAAATCTTAACAAAGAAACAGAATCCAGAAGAAACGAAAAAAATATAAATAAACAGTTCCCATCCTCGTCCACTCATGGCATAATATTAAATTTCAGTCGATCAAAAATTCATATTAATTGAGGTAAATATTGAAAAAGAAATCGATAAAATATTAATAATTTTTTACTTATTTAAAAACTGTAAAATATTTATTTGTTACCTTAAATATGTTATGAATTCTTTATATTCATAACTTTCTAAGAAATGTTTACCAATGCCACATTTTAAAAATAGACATAAAAAGAGTACTATAAATAAGATTAAATTATAAGTTTAGTCGTGGATGGTTAAATTTGTGTCGGATTCTAAACTTAGAAAAGTTTTTAGGACTAAGAAATAAAGTTTAACCCTTTAATTTATCAAGTTGCATAAATTTTCACTATAAACTTTTAATTTCATCAAATTGGATCCTACACTTAAATATGTGTGGTAATTTTTACCTTTTCTTTTCAATTTCTGCTAATTCGACCACTAGTTTTAAGCAAAAACAATGTAGTGATATTTAAAAATTCACTAATTTTTATGAAATCAAACTTGACACAAAATTAAGTTTGATTAATGCACAAAATCGATAATTCAATAACCCTCCCATAACTCATAAATTTCAATCGGAAAAAAATGTATTGTGTTTTTTTTTTTTTTAATTCTATCAGTTTTGTAGTAGACATATGTTTTACAGTTTACTGAATGCAGATATTTAACGAAAAATTATCAAAATGTAAAAATTGCTAACATGATATCTAAGTTTAAGGTGCAAGTCGATGAAATTAATAGTTCATGATAAAAGTTATCAAATTCATAGTAAAAAATTGATCTTTTTCTAAATTTTTAATAGCTAATGTATTTTCGCATATTATATAAGTCTCTAAACTAAAAAACAAAAAAGTCTAATCCAGTCCATCAACTAAAAAAGTTTCTAATAGGACTCTAAACTTTTGATGCTCCGTCTAATAAGTCTCTAAACTTAAAAAATTTCTAGTAGATCCCAACTTTCAATTAATTTATTACCAATCACTTTCAATTTTGTGTCTAATAGATTTCTAATCTATCAAACAATTTCAAAAAGTTCAACGACTCATTGGATACAAAATTAAGGAACTTATTACACACTTCTTTATCCATTAGACACACAACCATGAAAATTTAGAGACCTATTTAAATATTTGTTAATATTTAGAGACATATATATTAGATCTAACTTTAAAAGTTTATGGACCCAATTTATAATTTAACCTATAAATTAGTATAGAAATTTATTTGATTAAGAATGCATTTGGATAAACTTCTTTAAGTGATTATAGAGGACCAAAAGTGTTTTCTTTTTCTATCTCGAGTGTTTGATTACAAATAAATATAACACTCGAGATTAAAAAAGAAAAAAACACTTATACATGTTGAGGGTGCTTGCCATTCGTGTTATTTCTGGAGAGGAATGGTGTGGTGTAGGGATTTAGTAAATCTTGGATATTGATTTTTACAAGGATGATGCTTAGATTCATGGCGAACAAAATTTTTCATCCTATAACTACTAATCTGAATCCGAACAGGGAACTAGTGGTGGTTGGGTTCATTTAATTGTCCAAAGGATGGGACGTCGAGAAACTTCGAACAGAGGTATGTATAGAAGATGTGAGGTTATATCTAAGATTCCGATTAGTTGTATGGGGTCGAATGACTGGACATGACACTTTAGTAATCTAGGCCATATGAGGTCGAGACATCTAACATGTTCTACTAGTGACAAACATAGTGAGACAAGGTGGTCGAGTGATTCTCGACTCTAATTCGAAGGAGGCTATTGAGCTCATCAATTGCCAGGAAAATGAGATCGACACTTGGGGTTGGTGGTATCACAAATTTGGTAAGGAATTTTTTGAATTTTGAATGTAAGCCGGAGGGAACAAAATAGGGCTGCCCATTTGCTTGCAGGGGATTCTTTGCAAACAAATCACCCATTCTTTACTTTAAGTCTATTAAGTGGATGCTAATGTTTGAAATAGGGTTCACGCTTTGAAATAATGTAGCTAGGGATGTTCATGGATGGGACAGGTACGAGGAATGCTTCTCATTCCCATCCTTCCATTTAATTCCTCAATCCTGCGAAATTTCCTATGAAATTTTGTAGGGATCGGGGTGGGGATTCCCTGTGGGGAATTCACAGGGATCAAGTTCTTCGTTGGGATTTTTTTCCGTTTATTCTTTTACTTTTAAATTATTTTTCAATTAAATGTTTTTCTTACGAAAATTTGAAGTTGCGTGGCAGGGAGCGGGGAATGCATTCCTCATCACCGTCTCCATCCTCACTTAGGTGACGGAGAAAAAACTTTCCCCATCTCCATCCCGTGAGGAATTTAAATGGGGATTCCTTGCCCCATTTAGGCACGTCTTCGCAGGGATGGGACCCGTAGAAAAAATCCCTAGGTGTAGCCACTTTGACTTTCTAATTGGTTTTATAAATTCTTTATTTAAGGGAAAAAAAGAGAAAAAAAGTCTTTCGCAAACCATGAAGCTACTCTGACTTTCTATTTGGCTTTATTTAAAAATACTAATAATAAATTATTTCGCAAAGCATTATAGCTTTTCAAGGCGGATCTAGAATTATGCGCTAGAGTACAAACTCATATAAATATACTCGTTTTGCCTTTTAACTTTTTAGTATATCAAATTTAATTATAATTTAAATCGAACAAAACTTTAAATGGATTGAAAGGTTAAACATTATCTGCGAATATAAGTTTAGTTCAACAGGTCACGAATTCGAATGGGGTTTGGGCAAAAGTAGTCTTTTTGGAGGGCCCACTTTGATATATGTTCCTATTTCTATCTAATCACTCGATAACATCAATTTTGTGTAAAAATATGTATATCCTCTTCATTTTTTCTTCAATTTATCACTTTCTCTTCCCTTTTTCTCTCTTCTTTCCTCTCTCATCTCATTACAAATTCTCTGAAAAATCCAACATCCACTTTCTCTCTCTTCTTTACTCACCATAAAAAAAACAAGCAGCTTCATTTACGATTTTTTTTTTCCAATGAGAGACAGACGCCAAGAGCGAGAGCGAGAGGGGTGAGAGCTTTTTTTGTGGGCTCTGTGTTTTTTCTTTTTATTTGGGGGGTTTCTATGAACTCCTTGTTCTTGGTGTTCTTTGTTGAGATTGGGAGGATGGATGAAGAATAAGAAAGAGAGAGGAGAGAGAGAAGTGCATGCCTTTAAAATCAAAACAAAAAAACCTAAAATCAAAGGAAAACAAAAAATCGAATGGAATGTGATGTAGAAAAAAATGGAAGAAAAAGAGAGGGAGAGGGAGGAGTGCATGTCCTTAATCGAGTGAAAAAAGAAATTCTAAAATAAGATATCTCAAATTATAACATATTAAAGAGAGAGATAAAAATGAGAAATTTGGTTGAATAGGCGTTCTGTAGGACTTTTTTGTTTTTAAGCGCCCTTTTGAAAACATAAGTTTTCTAGTCATAGATGATGTAAAATTATGTATTTATCATTCTTCCACATTTGAATAGGTGTTCTGTAGCAGCTTCCACGGATGCATCAAAACTGACAATGGAGGAGGTCGTTCATCGAAGAAAAAGACTTGGGGAGGGAGAAGGAAGGGGTTTTTTTCAATATTATTATATATTAAACTTATTTTAAAAATATTGTTATTTAATTAAAAATATTCGAAATACGGTAGTTTTTAAAACTTTTTTTTTTAAAAATATGGTTGTTTTAAAAAACCAAAGGATGGTCGTCAGACCATCCCTCGTGGTCGTCTAGAGACGACCATGCAACGTGGCGTCGGGCGCCACGTTGCATGGTTTATTAAATTTTGACGATTTTGAAGAGACGACCACGTCTCAAAATTAGCCACGTGTTAGATGGTCGTCTCTACAAAACCCACCCCAACCCTTTTTTAAAAGGCCTACCCCACCACAAAACTCCACCACCAATTTTTTATTCCGCCACCGCCGCCGCTTCGCTGCTCCGCCATCGACTCCCTCTGCCCCACCGCCGGCGTGCCGCCTCCTCTGCTCTTCCGCTGCCGCCGCCTCCTCCGGTGAGCGACTGCCTCTTCCTTCTTTTTTTTTCCGTTTTTTGTTTGTTTGTTTTGTTTGTTTGTTGTTTTGTAATCTAATTTTATTTATTCTTTTTGTTAGATTTGGGAACACTCCATTCCTTTTTTTTTTTTGAATTACAAAGGATAAAGATATTTTTTTCTTTGTTTTCTTTTATTATTATTATTCAATTTTATTTATTTATTTATATTTTGTGTTATATTTAATTGGTGAATGTATCTAATTTATTTGTTTAATTCGTACATATATTTTTAATTCATTTCTTTATTGGATGAATTTAGGCAATTATAAAATCTTATATTTATTTTGTGTTAGAATGAAACTTAGTTTAGTTAGATTTAATTGTTTTTAATTGTTAATTAATATATTATTTATTTGTTTAAATAGTATA
>NW_019104568.1:22237-36088 GCF_001995035.1 Momordica charantia
TAACCCGAGGTTGCGACTATTTCCATCCTAAAACTAAGATATCTCTCATAATAGACATATTAGGGAATGTCTTAGGACTTTGAACTTGCTTAGACATAAGTCAAGTGAAAAGCGTAGTCGTTGGTTCCTAAAGTAAAATGCATATCGTCCTTAGCATATCCTTGATTCTTCGTTGGCTAACTTGAAGTAATTCGGGCTAGGTTTTATCATTATAAGTCCAAATCCCAAATCCAAAACCATTATTTGTGACCACTTCCCATTTTACAAGAATCACTCATTTCAACATTCACTATTCTTTAAAACTTTAGAGTTTGGAAATTATTTAGAAGTCCTTGAGGATCGATACTTGGATACTCCATCCATTTTATATTACTCTGACAGGTGTGCGCTTGCATCTATATAATTGTTACCACGCTTAGTGCGTGCGTTCAGCAAAACGCCAGTCACTGGGGCATTCAGATGCACCGGAGGTAATGCTTTCCCACTTCGCAAAGTGAGGGCCTTGTATTGTTCCTTACCATCTCTTTTTGGCACTTATGTGTCGCTGGGTAATGCTCCAATCGGTCTGCTCTTCAGATCCGTAGCTAATTGGCCTACTTGCAATTCTAGGTTCCTTAATGATGCAACTTGGCTTTGCACAGTGGCATCATTATTGGCCATGTATTGCTTCATCGGCTTTTCCAATGATGCAAATGATCCTTCGGATTGCCTATGTGCTACCACCTGTCCTTGATTTGCAAAACCAGGAGGATAACTTACCTTCTGCTGAAATGTTGGAGCATTGGATGTTCCCGCATTGTGTCCACCTTGATTGCCACTCCAACTAAAATTAGGGTGATTCCTCCAGCCAGGATTGTACGTGTTCGAATACGGATTGTTTCTATTATTCTACGGGTTCCCCAGATAATAAACTGACTCCGGATTTCCAGGGCAGTTGTTGTAATGGTGGTCTCCTTCGCAGAAAGAGCAAGAAATTCCTTGAATTTGATTAACATTAGCCATACCAACTGATGCTCTAGTTGGACTTTGCTGCGTCATACTCCTCATTACCAAGTCCGTCACATTCTCAATCTTTGAATTCAATGCAGTATATGATTCAGACTCAACCAGCCCCTTACTCGATTTTCCTTGAACAGCTCTGGGATCAGACCATGAGTGATTGTTTGAATGCTTCAGCATAGTGTTTTGCTAGCAAAGCCCCATTTGCAGACGCATCCATCACTAGGTGTGTGGCATCATCCAAAAGCTTTGTAATATGTCTCTATTTGTATGCATCTTGGGATCTCATGATGAGGGCACCTCTGCAATAATCGTTTGAACCGCTCCCAGGATTCACTGACTGATTCCCCAGCAAATTGCTGAAAATTGTTGATCTCATTGCGATATTTAGCATTTTTGCTAGGTGGGAAGTACTTCATCAGGAACTTCTCAACCAAGTCATCCCAACTTGTAATAGATTCTGAATGAAGGGACTCCAACCACGTTCTGGCTTCATCTCTAAGTGAATACGGAAATAGCTTATGCCTCAACACTTCTTTGCTCAATCCTTCATCCTTGAATGAATTGCAAACTCCCATAAAGAATTTCAGATGCTGATGCGGGTCCTCCGTAGCATGTCCATGAAATTGACCCACTGTCTGAAGCATCTGAAACATCACTGGTTTCAGCTCAAATTTGGAAGCTTCAATTTCTGGTTCCGTGATAACTGGGTTGAAGTTGTAAAATGCCGGAGCTGTATATGCTCTGATTTCTCTATCGATGTCGTTTGCTAAGAGTACAACATTGAGATGGGGTACTGCTACATCAGGATGAGCAGCGACAGGAACCCCGTCTACTATTTCCTCTATTCTCACATTTGGCCTTAAAGGCACATTAGGCGGAACCGACTGATTTACTCTGTCCATATTGGCTGCCGCTTGTTGTCGCCTCTGCTCTCGTAGATTTCTGTGGAGGGTGCGATCTATTTCGTGATCAATAATATATTCTAATCCTTCGTAATCGTTCATGCACCTCGCAAAAACACACAGCAAAATACAAACGTGAAAATGAGAAAAATCACTTCAGCACCATATCTACAAAAATCAATGTTAAAATAAAATCGCAAAAAATCCCCGGCAACGGCACAAAAAACTTGTTGCGTCCACACAACTGTGTCGACAATGCGTGCAAGTATACACGAATAGTCAATTGTAGTACATAACGAGATCGTATCCACAAGGATTTTTGGTTTATATTTTAATGATAAAAGCATATACCAACAATTAAAAAATATACAGAGTTGAGTATGAATATTATCTAGCAGAATTAAAACAAAGGAATAACAGGACGATAGAACGTTGCAAGAGACAACAGTTTCAAAGCTATCGACGCAAGGAAATAGCAGCACAGGAAGCGATAATGGAGGATTAAAAGATATGAAGGTGGTGGGGGAGATTCAGCATATTTTAACACGTTCTCAACTAGCGTAGCTAACATTTATTAGTGCCCAGTTCGACTCGGTTTCCTTTTGAGACACCCCAAACATGAGTAAATACAACTTCCGTTGTTAAATACCCAAGCACTAAATCCAAACTATAGGCATGATTAGGGGACCTCATTCCTGAGTATCCCTATAGCTATAGAAAAGCGCTAATCACAAGCAAAACAAATCAGTAACCACAAGCCCTTCTGGGTCAATATCGAAGCTAGCATACACGAAACAGCGGCCAACAGTAACGCGAAGAATTGAAAAAAAAATTCAGATTTTCTTAAAAATAAATGTAACATGCTAGAGATTCGGTCTCAAGTCAGTTACAACGTGTGAACCTCCCCCGAAATGGGGTTTAGCTCATAATGGATGAAGAAAACAAAATGGAAGAAGAAGAAATACAACCCATAGTAGAAAATTAGCTAAATGACAAAGAAGAAGAGCAGTCAGCGCAAAGCAGCAGACGAGCTTCCCCTTTCTGGCGTCAGCTCTCTTCCCGAAAATGGGTATATTCCATCCCTTGGTCTTTTCAGCTCTCAAATTTTGTCTCCCTTGGGATCTGCGTGTCCGTTGGCTATGGCAACCTTTCCTTTAAATATCGGGTCCTGTTTTTAGGGCACCCGACTGGGTATTGAATGGACATAAGTGAATCTCGTGTTTTTTAATTAACTTTATAGACACTCATGCCCTGATATCACTATGCTCCAGCGTTTATATGCTCCAACTTGACAATGCTTTGGCTTTTCCTCTTTGGTTCAGCACTTCTTTCTCTTATCGGCTCCTTCTTAAAAACATGTGCAAAAGAACCATAAATACGAGAATTTATGCTGTTTTTGGCCAAAGTTCTCAAGACTAAATATTTTTAGTTATGAGTGTGCAATTAAACACTATTTGTGCTAATTACGACCTAAAACCGACACACTTTGACATTTTAATGCACATGTTCACCTAAATAAACACCAAAATAACTCTCTTTTGGAGAGTTATCAGTTGCCCAGGGGTCAATCAAAACAATTACCTCCTTCGTGTTAATGCACCCACGATTATGTACTCAACCCTAATACAAGTGACTTAGGCAACTCTTGTAAGAACAAGCACCTCCTAAACACACATCGCAACACCTAATATAGATAAATCAAAAACTTTCAATTGAATTTATTCTTTCAATTGGTATTTTTACTTATCCATCCGCGTATCTTTCAAAAATAGAAACTTAGGGAAGTGCTTTATAAACATATGGATAAAAATAACGTATTTCATTTAGCCTCGTCATGCCTACTACAAAGAATCACCCAAGGGGAACAAGAAGGGACTTACCTTGAAGGTCAAAGCTTTGGATAGAGAGAACTTGTTCTAGATCCAAAGTGAAACAATTAAAGGGTTTTGTGCATGTTTCAAAGGGTTTTGTGCAACTAGATCAAAATGCACCAATGCTCACGGTTTTGGGAGCAAAGAAGAAAGCTTAAGGGCTATTTTCATTCATCAATAATGTAACCTCTTAAATGTACAGGAAGAAACCTATATATAGACATCTTGAAATTCCATAAAAGTAAGAGCAAAAAACTTTTATCTAAACCTAGACTAAACTAATAAAGGGACATAACTAAGGTACAAAACCTTGCACTTGGGCCTAAAGGCAATTACAAAAATTACAAATTAAGTCCAAAGGAAGGGTAAAACAAGAAATACAGAAACACAAATTTAAGGTTTAAACTCTAAAGAAACCCTAATAACATTTAAAATAGAGTCTTCGACTTTTGGTATTCCAATTTGGTTTCTATATTCTTTCTAAATACGTTCTTCCTCCTTAAGCTTAACATTCCAAATGTTAAAATGGAGATCTCCTTCCTCTTTGTTGCGCTCTAGCTTGGCCATAAGAAGTATTTTTGAACTTGCTTGTTTATGAAACCTTGCACCTTTTTGGCTTGCAACCTCGTAATCGGTCCTCTTGGTAGTGTTTGGTCTCCTTGATGCACATCACAAGAATTTTCATGGTTCTTGGGGAGTTCAATCCTACCATGGAATTTAGTGATAACTCGGCCTCTCCCTTACGTAGGTCCAATCTTTTTAATTCAGTCTCTTCCTCTTTGTTGTCATTCTCGTCCCCAAGCATAGGGATCTCGTCTGGCATTGTAGCGTCATCTTCCTTATCGTGAAATAACATCACTTGTAGTTCCCATTCTTGGCAGTGGTGTCCCGATGTAAACTTTTCATCGCACCTAAAGCACATACTCTTCACTTACTTGCTTTGGTATTCACTTTCCGATAGGCTTTGAAATTCGGTGTGGTTGACCCCCCTTTTAATGGCATAATAGTCGTGAAAGTTGATGTATTTCGATTAGGGTTTAGAGTGATGATACGTGCGGGTTGAGAAGAGTTATGTGATGAGGTGGCGTGACTGGTTTAGGTCGACCCGTTAGTTGACGACGCGGGTCTCGGATTCGAACCGGAGGAGGTGCTAGCTCCTTTCAATTGTCGAGTCAATTCATGGTCTTCAATCAGTCGGGCTAAATATATTTTAGCCTTAAGGCCCAAAAGTTTTGAAACCCTAATTTCACTTTGAATCACGTCTCTAGCCTACTAGCAAACTTGCTCTCTAAGATAGACTCCGGTAAATCGTTTAATGTTGTTGCTAGCTACTCGAATTGCCACCGATATTCTCGCACGGTGAAGTCTTACTGCAGAATTAGGAATTGTGCACATAGATCACTTTCCTTTCCCGTTTGAAACCATTCGAGAAGCATATCATGAGCCCCCAACTAGAAAAAAGGGTGTGACTCTCCTCCTACCGATGCCATGACAGTGCTGCATCTTCTAGACACAGAACAGCAGCCTCCAATTTATCTCTCTTCATCAATTGATTCACGATGAAGTAACGCTCTACACAATGTAACCATCCATCAGGACCTTCCCTACCTCTCTCTTGAAGATCGGTAGCTCCAATTTTCTCAGCCTCATGTCAAACAGAGGAATCCCTCGCACACAAGTCAAAGTTCCTACCTCGTTATGGGTGTTGGAATTTCCTTCCTTCTCTTTCGATTCAATATCAATTAGCTTTTTTCCATTGTCGATTCGAGTCCTCTCAGATGACTCAGTTTTTTCACTCTCTCGTATCATCCCCACGATTCTTTTTGTCATTAATTGCTTCAAAACCTTGCTCCAACTTCTACTCCATCTTTTGTTCAATTGTCAGCCCTATCTATTCGCAAAATTGCACAAATCATTGGTCCATTCTCTCCTCCATACCCGATTGGAATGTCTCAATTGCCTCCTTTACCACAATAATTCTAGCTTCCATTTTTCCCACCATTCCCGATAATAACTTGCTCTGAAACCAAAATGATAAGACTCAATCTTATTTATGATAACAGAGTAAACCTACAAAGATTCGAGAGCTTCTAACTCTCCCAAATACTCAAAATATGAGCCTTACAACATATATCCCAAAACTTACCCTCTCTTCCCAAACATACCTCACGACACAGTCTCTCCCTAACGAACAATATTCTTTGGGACCGACAATCATATGTCTTCACTCACTACGTGGTCCCCTCTTTTCTTTCCTCTTTTACGAGTCTAAAACGTTGTGACTGGAGGCCTATCACAAAAATTTTGAAAGATGAAGAATTGGAGGATTATTTATCCAACTTGTTGAAAAAAGAAAGAAAAAAAAAAGAGATGTTTTTTCCACTTTGTCATTTATGTTCCTATCTATTATCTTGGGAGACTCCATCTGACTTTTTATGTATATTATGCTTTAGAGATAAAGGATTTTCACTCTTTGTTCCAGGGTTTTTCCAAGGAGTGGGGCACATCTCTTTTACAGACAATAAAAAATCCTCAGCTCTGCTTTGTTTCTCAGCGATTGTAACGACTTATGTAAATTGGCGTGTAGCTTCTTTATTCGTTGGGCATATTTTCTTGACTACGACCATCGGACAAACCAAACCATCTTGGACTCTCCATTTATCCACTTGATTTGGGCCCATGTATAAATCGAGCTATGGCTTCCAACAAGAAACATCCATGGATTCAAGCCACTTTTCCGATAAATAGATTTTCATCCTAAAACACACTCACAAGCGTCATGTACACCGAATAAATCTTGATCGTTAATCCTAATCTTTGCAGGAATGAATCGACATAGTTACCTTTCACATCGATAGTCACTTCTACACAATATAACAAAGAGCAGTTTCAATCTACAATCTCAATGAAACCTACGAAACAATTGCTAATGTCTTTGAATAACTCCATACTCCATAGATTCAATGGAATATTTCTAAATTTTACACAACCACCGTAAAATGGGACCACAGTGTATTTACTAAGTTTTACTTCATCACAAGCTTCCACCTCTAATGTTAGGTTGGAGGGAATTATAAGAATAGACTATTGCAATTGGTTTACAAAAGCTTCTAAAATTTTTCCTAATCATCACGGAAATCCTCTGTCAGCACAACCACTTCTCTCCAAGAGTTTTTTCTCACCTCATTTGTCATCATGTCRAGTATGGCCGACAAGACAAGTCCTTGACTGACATCTTATCTCTTTGGAATCTACTTTTAAAAAGTAAAGATAAGCGTGGCCGACAAGAGGCATCTTATCTTTGATAAAGCAGGAAAAGAAATAAAGTAAAGCGGAAAATTATTACAAACTGACAAAATAAAGAAAAGACTGAAAGTAAAGGCTGATATGACTGTTTTTGGACTGGATGCCTTCTTTAGAAATCTGACGAAGTCACCCGGCTTCTTCTGATTTAGCGAGGATTGCAGATTCTGTATATCAATCGTAAAGGCTTCTCTGGTTTCCAATTAGGCCGTTCCATCCAGGGTCTTACTCTCGGCTTCCCGCCTTTCACTGCCCAAGGAACACCATAGATTTTCGACTAGAGTTGCCTTGTGAGATATGAAATCCTCTCATCTGAGTCAATCCTGTACGCTACCTGYGTTRCCTTGTGGTTGGTTATTCCACRTCAGAAGCATGYCATCTACTGCATCGTGATTTCTTYTGCAAGTCCTTCACAAAAACAGACTGGGATAGTGATGRTAAGATCGGAATACAATGATYTTATCCAAAATTCAAAACGAAATTTAAACAAATTAATTTACATAATTTACAATAAGAAAATTTAAAATAAACTCTTGAAATATCTAGTCTCAGCTAGGCTGTGAATCTAGATATGGGTCGTTGATGTTGTATCCATCGAAGGGATCGAAGTCTTCTTCGTCGTCTACGGCATCATTGTTGACAGAGGCGGAAGAATCTACATCCGTCTGGGCTTCGTCGGGATCAGAAATCTGAACTGCAACGGTATTGAGTACTGAGTTGAAGTCGGCTTGGGATCCGGCTCCAGCTAGCGAACTCATGACAGCATTTTTGGCCAGAAGGAAGCTCTCATCTTCTTGCCTTGTCATGTCTTGAAGATGAACGTTGGTTTTCAACCAATCCTTCATCTTGTCAGATTCTAAGTAGGAATAATCGAATTTTTCCCACCATTTGATGCGTAAAGCTTTGCTTAATGCTTTGAAGTTTCCACTGGGTCCTAGCTGGAAATTCCAGCAAAAGATCCATGGTATTTGAAAGTACAAAGCAAATCTAAACGTCTTAGAGAGGGGAGACGAGTAGATACTTTGTTGGAATAGGTGGTAAGACCTCTGAACTTCTACCGGAAAAATTTCGTCGGAGAGTCCGAAGTAGTTCCACCAAGTTTGAAACCAATTTGGAAAGTGAGATTTGTAAGCCTGCTTACAGAATGTCACAAACCAAGAATGGTTGTAACCTTATAACTAGAAAACAATATACCAAGCTTTCATGTAGTCTCGGTAATTGTATGATTGAGGTTGAAAGGTTGCCGACAATCTCTTTCCTACAAACATACCCTGTTTCCAAGAGGAAGGGGTAAGAATGCGGAAGATCCTGAGCTTTGAGTAAATGGTCCTAGAAGGATCATTTCTGTCTGGAACATGAGTTATTTCTGCAGACTTTGAATCTACCAGAATAAACTCATAGTAAGTTTGGGTCTTTTGAAGATCCTCTGGCAGGAAATTGAAGCCATGAGGAAATATCTGTTTGCAGACTTCTTGGACCGAAGGTCCGTCGAACTCTGGTTCAATGGTTGAGTCCACCAGGGTAGTTTTGGTGAAATAACCAGTGATGGGAGGCCTTGGTTGGAAAACCTTTGGCCTGACTATTTGAGAAAACGAGGAAGGGTTCCTCGNGGGGGAGGCAGCCGCGTTTTGACCAAACCGGTTCTCCTACAATTGTTTTCCCCCATGTTTTAATTGTTCTTTCCTTTTTTTTTTCCGCAGTTCAATTCAATTCAATGCCCACTTTTTTTTTTCTAATTTTTTCTCGATGATATATACATATTTAATTAAATTTTAATTTTGCAGGGTAAGAAATAGTTTTGTACTTCAAGATACGTTTGTTTAGTAACTTGTAAACATAAATATCAATATAGGATACTATATAAAAAGAAAATTATATTTCATGTTTCAGTGTTTTCGAATATGTGTTTGTTAGTAGAATTTATTAATATATTTGTTACAAATATTCACAATATTATATAATTTATAATGTATTGTAATATTTTTTATTTTAAAAAAATGAAACGAATTTATAACATGAAATATTATCTAAGTTAATTTCAAAGTTTCAAATTTAAAATCCAAAAACACTTGAAAACATAAAAATTTCGTTTTAATGAATTGCAAAATCTGAAGATAGTTTTAAAAAACAAATTTGTCTAATAGATATTTATTAAATCATATTGAATCTGAAAACAATGAACATAATCAGATTGCATAACAAACAATCCCTTAATTGTTAAATTGATTCTTGAACTTTTAAGTTAATTTTCAATTTGGTTTTTATGATTTAGTCTAAACTTACTAATCCTCCCTACTATTATAAGTCTTTATCACAATGAATGCATTATTGGAATCACTATGTTAATTTAGTAGTATGGTTTAAGATTGAATAAAAAAAATTAGTAAAAGTGAATGAGGTTTTCAAATGGGTAGAAAATCATTTAGAAGTTATAGTATTAAATCGAAATTTTTAAAACCGTAAAAACCTAATTTGAAATATGAAATTTGCCCTTTCTTATAACCTTACTTCCTACATATACCCACAAAGAGTTGTTTCTCAAATCATACAAAGGAAATTGAGACTAAATTCAAAATTGGCAATTGAATCAAAAAATCTAAACTTTTGGTGAGGGAGCATGTGGGGATTTTTGAAAATGGAGATTTTCTTTTTATTTGATGGATATGTTTCCAATATAAAAAAAGTATATATATATATATATATTCCCTTATAAAAGAAAGAGAGATATGGTTGGATTTATAGACAAGATTCGAGAGGGTGATGATCATGAGTGGATAGAATTGAAACAGGCTGTTGTATTTGATTATGTTATCTATAATAATATCTTGAGATTCTTCATAAAGCTGTCCATAATGGCTCTAACAAAGAGATGGTTTTTGTGTAATTTTGGAGATTTTAAGAGGGATTTCTTTTTTTCTTTTTTTTTTTTTTTTGTTTACCCATTTTCCTTTTCCACTTTGTGGTAGGAAAATAGTGCATGGTTTGAAGTTTTGAAGCCACATATTTATTATGCACGTGGAGATAATTCCCAAGAACAAAATAAGAACCACGTTTCTTTTTAATATCAAGCATGTTGTTGTATATGTTCATTGGTCGGTGTAATTTGAATAACCTTCATTCATCCCAAACAAAAAAAAAAATTACCCAATGGTTTTAACTTTTTATTATAAGTTTGATCACTAAATTTGTCACATCACATTTATTTAGTCTAAGTACTTTAAAAACTTATTACAACTTTTAAAATTGTATCTATTTAGTTTAAGATACAATTATTGATTTCTTACTATTGCCTTGACACTTGTCTCAACATAATTTGATACAACCTAAAGAGATAGAGTATGGCCGACAAGACAAGTCCTTGACTGACATCTTATCTCTTTGGAATCTACTTTTAAAAAGTAAACATAAGCGTGGTCGACAAGAGGCATCTTATGTTTGCAAAAACAGGAAAAGAAATAAGGTAAAGCGGAAATAATTACAACTTGACAAAAAAAGAAAAGTTGGAAAATAAAGGCTGATATGACTGTTTTTGGACTGGATGCCTTGCTTTAGAAATCTGACGAAGTCACCCGGCTTCTTCTGATTTAGCGAGGATTGCAGATTCTGTATATCAATCGTAAAGGCTTCTCTGGTTTCCAATTAGGCCGTTCCATCCARGGTCTTACTCTYGGCTTCCCGCCTTTCACTGCCMAAGGAACACCATAGATTTTCGACTAGAGTTGCCTTGTGAGATATGGAATCCTCTCATCTRAGTCAATCCTGTACGCTACCTGYGTTRCCTTGTGGTTGGTTATTCCACRTCAGAAGCATGYCATCTACTGCATCGTGATTTCTTYTGCAAGTCCTTCACAAAAACAGACTGGGATAGTGATGRTAAGATCGGAATACAATGATYTTATCCAAAATTCAAAACGAAATTTAAACAAATTAATTTACATAATTTACAATAAGAAAATTTAAAATAAACTCTTRAAATATCTAGTCTCAGCTAGGCTGTGAATCTAGATATGGGTCGTTGATGTYGTATCCATCGAAGGGATCGAAGTCTTCTTCGTCGTCTACGGCATCATTGTTGACAGAGGCGGAAGAATCTACATCCGTCTGGGCTTCGTCGGGATCAGAAATCTGAACTGCRACGGTATTGAGTACTGAGTTGAAGTCGGCTTGGGATCCGGCTCCAGCTAGCGAACTCATGACAGCATTTTTGGCMAGAAGGAAGCTCTCATCTTCTTGCCTTGTCATGTCTTGAAGATGAACGTTGGTTTTCAACCAATCCTTCATCTTGTCAGATTCTARGTAGGAATAATCGAATTTTTCCCACCATTTGATGCGTAAAGCTTTGCTTAAYGCTTTGAAGTTTCCACTGGRTCCTAGCTGGAAATTCCAGCAAAAGATCCATGGTATTTGAAAGTACAAAGCAAATCTAAACGTCTTAGAGAGGGGAGACGAGTAGATACTTTGTTGGAATAGGTGGTAAGACCTCTGAACTTCTACCGGAAAAATTTCKTCGGAGAGTCCGAAGTAGTTCCACCAAGTTTGAAACCAATTTGGAAAGTGAGATYTGTAAGCYTGCTTACAGAATGTCACAAACCAAGAATGGTTGTAACCTTRTAACYAGAAAACAATATACCAAGCTTTCATGTAGTCTCGGTAATTGTATGATTGAGGTTGAAAGGTTGCCGACAATMTCTTTCCTACAAACATACCCTGTTTCCAAGAGGAAGGGGTAAGAATGCGGAAGATCCTGAGCTTTGAGTAAATGGTCCTAGAAGGATCATTTCTGTCTGGAACATGAGTTATTTCTGCAGACTTTGAATCTACCAGAATAAACTCATAGTAAGTTYGGGTCTTTTGAAGATCCTCTGGCAGGAAATTGAAGCCATGAGAAATATCTGTTTGCAGACTTCTTGGACCGAAGGTCCGTCGAACTCTGGTTCAATGGTTGAGTCCACCAGGGTAGTTTTGGTGAAATAACCAGTGATGGGAGGCCTTGGTTGGAAAACCTTTGGCCTGACTATTTGAGAAAACGAGGAAGGGTTCCTCGAAATCGTTGGTCTGGGAGCGGCGGCTGCCGTAGCAGGGCGCCTGTTTCTCGTTGTATTGCCGCGGGGGCGTAACAACGTGCTTGAAAGAGTTGGAAGGCTCGGAGGGCCTGATTGGATAGTCAAGGTTCTCTGAGAAGAACCTGGCTGACGCCTGGATACCGTTTCAAACTGGATATCCATGGCATAATTCTCTACACTCATCGGTGATGGTACAGATGATTGATTAATGGGCCTTTTGCCCTTTGAGATAGCAGCCCTTGAAGAGGATGCTACTGTTTGGGGAGAAATGGAAGACTCATTTCTTGGCGACGGAGGTCGCTGATTGGTTTGCGGCGGTGGCCGCTGAGAGTTTGACCGTCTCCGGCCGGGAGGAGGTTCCATCTTGAGGAAGGGAGGTCAGAGCTGATTTTGATGTTTTCAAGAGATGTTCTCTTGAGAGGTAATCAGCAAGGGAGTTTTCACTTCCTTTTATAGGCTCGATTTTGAAATCAAAGCAAGATAATATTGCCTGCCACCTTGCGAAGATTTGCTTTGAGACAAGATTCTTTACATCTTTTTCGAAGATGTATTTGCTTGCTTTTGAGTCTGTTCGTACAGTGAAATCCTTGTTGATAAGATCTCCTTGGAACTTTTGAACGCAAAGTACTATTGCTAATACTTCTTTCTTCACTGTGGAATAGTTTTTCTGGGCACTATTCCATATTCCTGAATGATAACGGATTATGGAGATTTTTCCGTTAACTTCCTGTTTGAGAACACCGCCGTAACCRATTTCTGAGGCGTCGGTGTCAATAATGAGGTGCGCCTGTTCATCCACTAAGGATAAGCATGGGATGCTTTTTGCCARCRCTTTGATGGATTGGACTGCGCGTGTATGTTCTACAGTCCAAGGCTTTGGATTCYTCTTTAATCTGTCATATAGTGGCCGACAGATTGTACGGAGATTTTTAATAAAGTCTCCAATATAATTCACACAACCCAAAAACCGCTGTAGTTGCGTTTTGTCTTGTATAACATCTGGAAATTTATCCACAAATTCCAGAGACCTTTGGATGGGTTTGATGATTCCTTGATTAATATTATAACCGAGGAATCTAATCTTTGTTTGGAACAATTTAATCATTGGTTGGGATACCACAAGACCATTTGTTCGGATGATATTGAGAAACAACTGGAGATGCTTGAAGTGCTAATCTACAGTGTTTGAGAATACCAGAATGTCATCAATGTATACTATTGTGAATTCTTGGTATTTGTTGATGATATCATTCATTATCTTCTGGAATTCGGATGGAGCATTCTTCAATCCGAATGGCATGACGTTCCATTGATATTGTCCGAATGGAACATTGAAAGCCGTCTTGTAACGGTCACTTGGATGAATCTGAATTTGCCAAAACCCAGATTTTAGATCAAACTTTGAGAACACCTTCGCAGAAGTGATCCTTTTTAGTAAATCCTGACGGTTAGGTATAGGATACCTAATCCATTTTAGGACTTTGTTGATAGGCTTGTAGTTTATAACGAGCCTAGGAATTCCACGTTCTTTTTCGGCCTAGTTGTTGACATAAAAGGCCGAACATGACCATGGGCTTTTGGAAGGACTGATTAACCCCTTTTTGAGAAGATCTGTTATCTCGTTGGTACAAGTCCTTACCAGATCTTTGCTCATTTGAATGGGCCGAGCCTTAGTAGGAATTTCGGCTTCTTTAAAATCATCAACGTATG
>NW_019104568.1:36578-50764 GCF_001995035.1 Momordica charantia
TGCAGATGTGGACCTTTGATAATTTGTATTTGATATTCAACGGATTTCCACCGGCTCCGCTGAGACTTTCTTTGGTTTTTTCAAAGTATTTTGAAGGGACCAATCCCTCTTGAATAACGTTCTGATCGGCTCCAGAGTCGATAAGWGCGAACGTCTCTARTTGGAAGTCTCGGATTTTGAACATAATCTTGGACATCCACTTCTGATTCTGAACTTTACTGATGTAATTGATCCCGCTTGGTGAACCAATCTGTAAGGTCTGTTCAGGTCTTGAAGAGGAGGTTTCTCCTTCTGTTGCTTCTGACTCTTGGAATTTTCCAAAGGCGAATTCAAGAGTAGAAAGTCGTTGCTTGTTACTAGCAACTTTTTTTTTGAGATTCTTCACTTCAGTGTGGAGATCTTCAATTTGGATCGGCTTCTTGGCTTCTCCTTTGACCCTTTTTAGAATATCTTGGAAAGAGTATTCTATTAGGTTATAATCTGGTTTCCTTTGAAGAGCTTCTGCTTCAAGGTTTTGCCGAAGTTTCACAAGGCACATTCTCTTGGATTCTTCATCGGGTAGTCTATCAATTAGATCAAAGAGGGCCTCTTGATCTCTACTGATGACATTGATATGGCCATGGCATCTTCCAGCGCAATGGCCAGTGCAAGGAATAATTTCATCTTCTTCAGAGGAATCACTTTGAGAATAGAACGTCTCTTCATCAGAACCTTCTTCGTTTATGAGGTTGATCTCATCATTGTCGATAGAAGATTCGGAACTCAAAGAGCTTTCTTCTTCGCTTCTGATGGCATAGAGAAGAGATTGTCTTGTTTCTTCATCTATAGTCAGAGAGTTGATTTTGTCCTTCAAAGGGCACTTACTGGAGTAGTGTCCTTTGCGGTTGCATTTGTAGCAGACAACAGAGGACTTATGAGGACGATTCTTAGAATAATCCTTCTTTCCTTTGTTCCTGTTGTAATATTTCCGTTTACGCCTTGGTAATTCGGAATCTTTTGATTTGCTCTTGTTGAAGAGTCGCTTGTTGGAAGATTTCTTCTTCTTCTTCCGTTCTTCTTCAGGTCTATTGTCAAGACCATATTGTTTGCAAAAAGTTCCCAATTCCTTTCGGTAGTCAGGATCTTTGATGACTTTGGCTGTATGCCTATTCTTGAGACAGAGATTAACGCATATCTGTTGATTCGTGGCGTTAATGTCTTCGAATGTTAACTCCGCCCAATCGATACGATTAGTTGCAGAGTTTGTTACCGCAGTCTGGTAGAATTTTTGAGCAATATAATATGGAAGTCCTTCAACGAACTTTTGCTTCCAGATATCTGCTCCGCATGTCGTAATGGTGTAAAGACGCGCCAGGAAGATGTCTTTATATCATTTGTAGTTACTCATCTTTCGGCATCGAAGGCTTAAAAGAGCTTCGGCATTGAGATCTGAGTATACTTGAGTGCTACCAATAAAATTCTTGGTCATAGCATAGATTAATTGATTTACCATATCTGGCTCATCAATCTGCATAGTATTAGAACCTTCCTGCTTGACAATCGATTTAGTCGCCGTCAGGATTTTCGTTCTATCTTCGTCGGTTAGCTGGTTATGCCACCAGCTTCTTAGGTTTCCAGAAAGGCCCGAGATAAGGATGTGGGCTGTCTGTAAAACCGACTTCTTGGTGCTGAAGGCAGTGGCTGCCATCATCATTTTTTGAAAAGTATTCATCATTTGAGCTTCAGAATACCCATCGATATTCCAAGTAATTATAGAAGATCCGTCATAACTTCGTTGGTCATGGCGAAGATCGTCCCATCCCATATCTGGAGGAGATGGTCTTGGATAATGATTCTTTACTTCCGTGTGCATGGTAACCGGAAGTATTGTTGAGGATGAAGCCTGGGAAGTAGTGGGTATGGTGGTCACTACATTTATACTTTTGGCCGCCTCGGGTTTTTGAGAAGATTATCCTTTATTAAGGGACAAAGAAGAAAGTCTTCTGTTGATCTCAGCAAAAAGATCTGAGGGGTCTTCTTTGAGAGGTCTAATCTTAAAACTATTTGGTTGAAAGATTGGCTGGCAGGGGTCTACTGGAGGGATCCCTGGAATCTTTGAGACGGTAGGAAGAACTGGATTCTAAATTCTTTCTACAGCTTTAGATACCTCAGAGAGGATCTTGTTTGAGTAGTTGAGTTGATGCTAGATATTTTTGATTTCTCGAACCCCAACTTTCTGGACTTTGTCTTCATCTATTGTTTTATAGGGTGAAGACACCATCTTTATGGCAGGTATCACCAGGTGAGAGAAGGTCGCTTCTTCTTCTGGGGGGAAGGTGGAAGCTATCTCTTTGCCTCTGGCAGTTACCCAAACAGTGCCATTTCTGATGACCGCTACCTGTCCATCAGCTTGGAGTCTTTTGACTAGAGCTTCGTTCTTTACTAGCTCTCGTTTTTGTATCTTTGAGGTGAAATCGCCAAGGGTCATGACGGGTTTTCTGGTTTCTTTGGGAGCAGCAATCCACATGTCGATGTACTTGCTGTATAATTATTTATAACGTTCCTCTGTTTTTGAGATAACGTTTATTTGATTGAAGGCAGATTCAGTTCTCCTTTCCATATCGGATTGGGTTGGAGAGAGTGATCCTTCTTCATAGTGAACGTCAGGGATTGGATGAGTGAAATCTACTGACGCTCGCATGGATTCAGATCTTTTAAAAGATCTATTAATAGTGCTCACCGATCTTGCATCTGAAGATACGCTTCGGCGACTGCTCATAACTTCTCTAATTCTGGGATATTTTGCCTCAGTATTGAATTGTACTTCGACATTTCCGTCTGGAAATTCGGTAATTGATGCCTCCATATTAATTCTTCTGGCGGGGACTGAAACTCCTTGAAGTCTCCAGATGGTGTTTCTAGAGATTTCATCCCAACGAAGTGTCTTCGGAATAGTCATTGAAGATTTTTCGAGATTGACTTCCATTAGCATGGTGTACCCTTTCGGAGAAACACCGAGTGCTTTTGGAGAAAGGTTGGTATGCATCAATTTGTAATAGATGCGATATGAAACAGCAAACGGAAGAGATCCGTCTTTCAGCTCCAGACCTTCAGAATGAACATCTAGACATAGCACGTCCATAATGTTCTGGTCTTGAAGGGAGACGGTAAGTCCTGGTTTGCAGTTGAAGTAAACTGGTCCTTGAACCAGATTTGATTCGACGATCCCTAGAAGAGAGGGAGTGAAGTTGAGATGTCTTTTATCTCGAAGAGCGAGATAAACTGGGACATSTAAGCCTTCTCTRAAGAGAGGTTTCAAGGCTACTTGAACACATCCAATAWGGAGRTATTTGAATTTGTTCCTGACTTTGAAGAGGGTTTCTTCAGGGAGAAGAGTGATCTCCGTGAATTCATCCTTCATAGCCACGTTCTCCTCGGTGATGACGATGACGTCTTGCTGGGAGAAATTGAAGGTATTTATTTTGTATACCTGGTTTGGATCTATCTTGGGGATAGACCAATTTTTGAGTCGATCTTCAACCTTAGCCAGATGGGCTTCAGCTGAATTGTGTTCGGCTAAAATCTTTGAAAAATCATTTTCTGATTTTTGCTTGCTTGAAGAAGAAGAGGAAGAGGAAGCTGTGTCGACGATGGGCTGAGAATGGGGAGAGATTTTTTAGAGGAGTTTAGATAGCATAAGAGAGGAGAAAGGGGAATCCGGAGATATCTAGGAGATGGATCAAAAATCTATCTAAGCTCAATCTTTTATTTTGATAATAATCTATCTTTTAATTAAATCGAATTCTTCGATCAATCGATCTATATTCAATCATCTTCATACCCCCTAACTATAAATTCTCCATCATGAAGGTTAACCACGCCTTTATCATGATTTCCAGAGAATGGATAGCTAGATTTTATGAAGAGATCGAATAAGAGAGATACCCAAATCAGATTTATTTTGAACCACCCTAAACTTGAGATAATAATAATTACTTTATCTACCAAAATATGTTCGAATGCATAAATTAATAATTAACTTTGATATGTATTTTATTTTATTTTTTTAAATTCAACAATGACACGAGGTGAAGATTTGAACGTGAGCCTTTGACAGGTATCTTTGTCTTTTTCCAATAATTGATGCTACAAATTAATTGCAATACTTACCGTTGGGCAATAATTTAAGATTCATGACATCTTTCTTTATCTCTCCCTGCATACATGGCCATTATCTCTTCCATAAGCTAAAGGTGAGGAGGATGCCACTCTAGCAAGTTTTTAAGTATCGATGTCGATTGAAATATCGATGTCTCAATTTCATAAAAATATCGATTTTTGAAAAAGTTGCAAAAATTAAAAAAATCATAAAAAATATTTAAATTAACTCATAAACATCGAAGTTGGATAATTTTTATAAACATTAATTTTGAATCACGTAAAAAATTTTGGTGTCTAAACTTTCACGTAATAATTTTTAATTTTTATAAATATTGAGGAGTTCAAACTAAAACAATACTAATTAATTACTTTCGATGCACGTTTTATATATACATGTGTGTATTTTTCTGAGTTCAACACAATTTGTGGAAGTGGAGATTCGAAATGTCGAACCTTTTGATCTAGAATACATATATGTTTTAACCAATTGAACTATATTCACGTTAGATTTTATATATTTTAAATTAATTTTATTTTATAATCAAATAAATTTAATAGTATTGACAAAAAATGAAACATAAATGATCAAGCCGTTGGAGAACGTATGAATAATTCCGTATATTTTATCTAATAATGAAAATAAAAATAGTTATGTTACAAATAATGACTTAAAATATACTACATTATCTATGTGCTAATATTTTTACTAAAAACTACATACTTCGATAGTATTGACAAATTTGGCGATGTACTTTTAGCTTTGGTTCATTTCAATCCTCTCTTTTGTTGGTTGTCTTTTGAACCCAATTGAAACCGTCGTAGCAGAAAGTATTCCTAAGGAATTTATACGACTGCCAACCCAATAGAAGATCGTCAAAAGTATCTATGAGTCAAACGCCTTTGTGATTTCTATGAAGCTCTCTCTTTTGTTGGTTGTCTTTTGAACCCAAATGAAATCGTCGTAGCAGAAAGTATTCCCAAGGAATTTATACGATTGCCAACCCAATAAAAGATCGTCAAAAGTATCTATGAGCGAAACGACCACAACTTCCCATGAGTTAATACAGAAGAACCTATCAAAATTATAAGAAAAGGATTTGCTCTCTATTTTCACTATTTAAATTTCGTGTAGTCATGACTAAAAACAGATGTAAGGCATTCATGGCATGCCGATGATATGTGTAACAACAAAAATATATATATATATATATATATATATATATATTTAAATTATTATTTTTTTAATTGTTTTCTTTTATTTTCTTAAAGATAAATATTTTTGTTTTAGAAATTATTTTTAAAAGATAATTTGTTATTAGAATTTAAAAAAATAAAAAGTAAGAGTTTTATTAAATCTTCATCTTTTTTTATGTTAATCTTTTTTTAAAAAGGATTCATTAGAGTTTATTATAAAAGCTCTTAAACCGGTTTTATTTTTCTTCAGCTAGACCTAGTTCTATCTCAAAGAGAAAAAGAAAAGAAAAGAAGAAGAGTTTTGGTATTTTCTCTCAAAGATCCGTAAGTTTTTCTTCCTCATTGTTTTATTTTTATTTTTCTTGATTTGTAGTTTTTTAATACATTTTATTGGGAAAAGTTTGGAGGTCTTTGTTTTTTTAGAATAAAAGATTTTAAGGACTTTTTACCTAAAAATTTTCCAGAATTTTTGATTTGAATCTTTTTTATGAGACTGTTTTGGGCTATTTTGAGGCGCTTTTTGCGTAAAAAGTTTACCTATTTGTATCCCATAAACTATAGTTTATTGTTCTGACTTTTATATGAAAAATCATATGTTTTTACCAAGTTTTAAACGTTTTCTATACAGTTTTCAGATCTGATTTTTCTATAAAAATCAGTAAATTGTTAACTGTTTTATGGAAAATTCTTGGTAGTTTTATTTTATAAAACAGAAAATTTTCCAGATTTAAAATCCCCAAATTTTCAATTGATTATAAGGCTTTTAAACTTGTTTTGTTGAGAAACTTTTTGTAAATTTAGTCCGTATTAATTTATACCGATTCTTGTAATTTTAAAGGTTGTTATTGTTGATTTTAGAGGTTTTTTAACCCAGTTTTCAGATCTGGTTTTGTAGCTCCAAATCTGTACTTTCCTAATTATTTTGTAAAAAAAAAGAGTTTTGAATGAGAAAATTGGGTAGAAAAGATTTGGCTAGTAATTGGTTGAATTTTAAATCATTTGATAGGATTTAAGGATTGATTTTGGATATTGGTTGTTTCTAGACCTCTAAGTTGACAACTAAGGAAGAAGTTAATAAGATTTGTAGGATTTCTGAAAGAGGTAAGTAATTTATCATATCTCTTCGTTGTAAGTTATTTACCGTATCCTGTTGTAAGTGATTTACCGTATCCCTTTGAAAAGTGTTGATTTGTCATATTTCAAAAACTAAAATGTTTTTTAGATTTGATAGGAAGATTTGAAATTGATATCTTGCCTATGAAATTGAAGTTTTATTATAGATTTGAAAGCTAATTTGACAATTGATATTATGTTTATTTGCAAAGTATTTGAAGTATTCTTATATGATTTGATAAAGTTTTGTTTATATTATTTAAAGGTTTGAAATTGATATTTTGTTTATTTGTAAAATATTTGAAATCATGTTTTGGAGGATTGATAAAATTTATTTTAAATTAGTTGAATGTTTTGAATTAATTTAATATTGAAAGTAAGTATTTGTTTTGCATTTTATTTGAAAGATATTTTGATTGATTTGATATGGCTATCCGGATATGCCATGATTTTGTTTTAAAGAACGTTTTGCTTGATGGATTTCTGTTCTAGCTTATTTGTAGGAAGACACTTTTGTGGTTTGACATTCCTTGGGAATGAAGATTCATGTGTGTTATTCACTCACATGACCTCACACTTAAGTAACCGTTCTGTTTGTTCTGGTCAATATTATTTTCACAACTCTGTTCTGGTCCATATTATTTCGACAACTCTGTTCTGGTCGATATTATTTCGACAACTTTGATAGAAGCTTCTGATTGATTGGTATTACCGACGGATAACCACATATGTTCTGTAGGCTACCCAAATAATGCAACCTTCCACTCTGATTTTTGGAAGTATGAATGAATGTAGGATTGTTTTGAATGTTTGTATGATTTAGTTATTCGAAAGTTTGAAAGTTGTACCAAATGTGTTAGAAGGAATTTGGAAAGTTTTAATTGAAAAAAAGTTTGTTTTGAAGGATTTGAAGTTTGATCGAATGAATGTTTGTTTGATCGAATGAATGTTTGTCTTGAAAGAATAAAAGTTTGTTTTGATTGACGCAAAATTTTATCTTTTTTTAAGACTTTGTTTCTGAAAATCTAGTTTTGATTGACTGGAAATTTTATCTTATTTAAAGACTTTGTTTCTGAAAATTTAGTTTGTTTTGAAAGTTTTGAAAATTGCATTAAATATTTTAAAGGACTTTAAAAGTTTTGATCTGTTCGTATTTTTGTTTACGAATGTTTTGAAAGGAAAATGAATTTCGAAATTCGATATGGACATTGTGAAGTTTAGCGTACTTGTTTAGTTAAGTTAGTTTAGAAAAATTCTGTAAAGAAATTGCTTTCGCTAAATAATTTGTATTTTGTCAGTTTGACGGTATTAGAAAATACGGGTTGTTACAATATGCAAAACCTTAGTGAATGGACATGGAACTTCTTGGACAAGTGAATCTTATTAAATAAAAATTAAGACACAAACGATCCATTGGTTCAACTCAAAAGGAAAAGTTCAAAACGAATTACTTTTAGACTTTTAGGTTGAGAACCTGAAGTAAGGATATGGAGTCCTACTCTCCAAAGTTGAAAGCTCCAAATTTGATGATAAAGATCATCAGATTGAACGTTTGTATGACATACCATCTAAGCTACACACAAGAATTGCATGGAGGAGGACTCAATGCTCTCGACAATTGAGTGTATTAAAGACTGAAATTTTATTTAGCAAAATTTATCAAAGCTTATACGAGTAAGACTTTAAATAGTCATGGCTAATTTGGCTAACAAGAGAAAAAGAAATATGGCAAAAATTCGTAATTAAAAAAAATAATCCTAAAGAAATAATTTCTCTATCTAAAAATAAGTCAAAACTATTTCCAATACTATCTAGCAAATAAATATTGTTAAAGATACAATTCAAGATCTCTCACTAAAAAGGAAAGAGAAATGCAACGAGGCTGGCAGATTCCAACAACTACATCAGCACGCGAGGGGGCAGCAAGGGCACGACTCATAGGGCAGGCTGCAAGCGCTGAGTCGCAAGGTGTGCAAAAGGTTGTCCATAGACGTCGTGTGCACACGCGCTTGGCAAGCAATAGCACGCAGCACGGAGGGTTGGGCGCTTGCGATGGCTAACGCACAATGGGCATTAGCCTTGCGGCAGGCGGATACATGCCATGTCTTTGAGAGGTGCCATCCTTGAGAGGTTGGAATGGGCCTTTGCAGGTTGTCCTTGGTATTTAGTCCACCTCTTGATTGACTCCTCCAACTCGACAGTCTCTACTTGACTCTTGGTAAAAACTTTAACTCCTTCCTTCTCTTCCTCATGCACGATGTTCATCATGTGTTGCACGTACTTGGCAATCATTCTTTGGAGCTTCTTGGTGTGACCCTATGATCATATCAGCCAAAGACGACGGTCATGGGAGGATAGAGCATTTTGAACTTACTCTTCTTAACTACCCAAGTAAGCAAATGAGGAAGCCACCATAAGGTATTATCTTAACCACAATAACAACATCAAAATAGATGGTGAACAATTTGGAAAGTCTCTGGCAGCTGAACAAACTCGCGACTGCTGTTTTTTTTTTTGAAAGTTTTTGACTCGATTTAATAACTCTACTTTGTTGTATAACTTGATTTACCTACAAACGTCTTTTAAAAATGACATGGTAGATAATCACTGTTTCATAAGTCGCATCATCTCAAAGCCAATTCCTCCTTTTCCTGGATAACATCATTGAAGAATTTATACATAAAAATAAAAGGAACACAAGACCTCTCTATCTCCACAACCAGAAGACGTCACAAGAAACTCTGTCCAATTGATAAATTCTTTATACAAAGAACTCCACATTTGCAAGAAAGAAAGTATTCTCCTTGAACTAACCTCCAAACTTTCTCAAGCCAAGCACCGTGACTTTTAGTAGCAATAACACGTGCCAATACAGGTTAAGATGACCAAGATAATCATGTAGCAAACACTTAAATCATCACATCAATGAAGAAATTGTATACCGTACCGAGATAGCCGTAGTCGCAGCCATAGTCCTGGCCAATCCAAATTCGCAATATCAAATGCCTCGAATAGAAACTTCGAGCTGCTCAATCTTCTTAGCTAAATCATGCTTTCCACAGTTCTTCAATCCATCAGTAACCATATCAAAGCACCTAGAAATTGGTGGTAAACCAAACTCAGCCATTTCCATCAAGTAATTAGCAGCATCAACAAATCTCCCTCCACGCCCACACATTGTTATCAACATTGTATACACCGGCCGATTTGGTGGATGTCCCTTAACTTTCATATCATTGAAAAAGCAAAACGCATCGTCAAACTGACCCCTTCTACACATTCCCTTAATGATCGGTCCATACAGACTAGGAAACGGTTTATGCCCATCCTCGACAGAGCAATGCAAGAGCTTGAATGCTTCATCAATCCTACCTACTTTCGAAGTTGCAGGAACCAAAATCTTGTATGTGTTTATATCAGGGCAAAGCCCCAATTTGCAAACCTCATGGTAAATGTTTATGCAAAAATCAACTTCTCCAGAGTTACATATAACACTAATCAGAGAATTAAAGGTTGATACATCAGGCACAGATCCTTCTTTGGTCATTTTTCTAACCATATTCTTGGCAGATTCTAAATACCCTGCATTCAACAATCCTTCAACCAAAAGGTCGCGACCTCGCAAAGGAGGATTGAACCCCTTCTGGCTCATCTCCTCCAGAAACTCCTGTGCTTCCCTCATCTTCCCCGCAGAGCACCACCCATTTACAAGAATCCCATAGGTCTTCTTATCAGGGGCTACCCCTTTTCTAATCATCCTCCGAATCAACGCATAAGCCCCATGAAACATCTTAACCTCACAAAGCGCAGAAAGTAAAGCGTTATAGAGCAGTACCGTTTGAGGGCAATCGATGGATTTAGAACACTGATTGAATACAGTAACTGCATTATCGACGAGACCGTGCTTACCGTACTCTTCGATGACGAACGAGAGTGCCTCTAGCGAGATTTTGAGATTGCGAGTCTTCATCTGGTGAAGAACCTTCCACATGGTGGCGTACTTTCTGGATCGGGCTAGGGTTTTGACGAGCTCTTCGAATTCGAGAGTGGTGGGTTGGTAAGAGGGGTGGTGAGAGCAGGCCCAGTTGAAGAAACGGAAGGATTCGGTGGGGGAGTTGGAGCAGGCGCGGAGGACTCTGAAAACGAGCTCGGAGTTGAGGAAGGAGATGCGTAGCTTGTTGAGAGTGCGCTCCATGAAGAAGTCGCGGCGGACGATGTGGGAGATGTGGTGGATTGCGGCGAAGTAGTCGTCTCTGGAGCCATTGGAGGAGGAATTTGAGGTGCTCAAATGGCGGATTGTGGGTGGGAATTTCAGGGATTTCTGGAAGAGGCCGAACTTGAGGGTGGTCAAATTTTTGAAACGGAGCATATAGATCGAAACTCGATGAACTTTGTGTAGGATTATGCCTCGGCCCTGGAGTTGCATTAGTGATACATATATCTTAAGTGATACATATGGAAAGAGCATTTCTTGGGAACTTGGGCTGACTAACCTATGGTAAAGGTTTATGGGTTAGAATAGTCATTTTACCGAACCAGTATTTTTTTTTATCTATTTTTTTTTAAATTATGTTTTCTAATATGACATCATCCTAAATACCAAATTACTTTCACTATCATTCCACTCATTTTTTTCACTATCATTCCACTCATTTTTTAGACTTCTCTATGGTTTCCTCTCTCTCTTTTTCCATAGCTTCAAAAAAGTCATCGTTCTTCCTCTCTCCTAATTTTTCTTTTCTTCCCTCTCATTCTCGTTCGATTTTTTCCAAAAACATCAATAAAACAGGGTTTTGTCTATAAACATTTTGGCAAAAGATTAATTTTGAAACCCTAAAAAAATTTATCAAAATGGAACAAAAATCCAAATAATTTTATAAAAGAAGTAAAAAAAAGTATGTTATTTTCGATCATTCTTCCTTAACGTATCAAACACCTACCTCTCTCTACAAAATTATTAAAAAAAAAAAAAACCACCTACTAGGTACTCTACTAAAAATATGGTTTTTTATTGGTTCTTCGTTATCTCTAAAAACAAAAACCTTACCAGCCGCCTCCCTCTATCCATCATGATCCATGTCCTTCCACTATGCCTTCATCACACGCTCCACCAAGATCGGTTGCTGCAGAATCTTGCCACCATCACCATTGCTGGATCAAAGTGCGGACAATCCGGTCGAGAGCGAGAGTGTGTCTAGAGCGAGATAAAGAGCAAGAGCGAGAGAGATCTGAGAGATTTTGGTAAGAACGAGAGAGAAAGATCGAGAACAATAATGAGAGAGAGGGAGAACGAGAGAGATATGTGAGATTTGGGCGAAAATAGATCTGAAATCTAAATAGATTTAGGTGAAAATAGATCTCAGATTGGGCAATTCGTTGGAGACGTGGTCCAGCGGTGTGACCTCTCGTAGCCGTCACCTTAATCTCCTCTCTCCAACGCAGTCGCTGTTCATCGGCCTCTCCCATGTTTCTAAACGAACCACAGTTGCTTTTTTTTTGGCAATTTGAGAATTTATGTGGTTCTATCTTGTCTCTTTTGGGTGTGAACTTGACTCGAATTACTACTTGATTTATTCTCTTTTTTAGTGCTATTTAATATTTTTATTTTAAGGTCCAGCGATGCAGTAAGAGAGGAGTAAGAGAGACGTAGTAGTAAGGAAAAAAAGAGAGGTTTTTCGTGGTGTTGTTTGAATTTTGAGGTCCAAAAATGGGGTTTTTGGACTGAATAGAGCGAGAGAAAAAAATAGGAGGAGAAGGGGAAGAGATGGGAGAGAAACAAAAAAGATAAATGTATGAGGGGCAGTGAAAGTAATTTGGTATCAAGGGTGATGTCAGCAAATATTAAAAAACATAGATTTTGAAAAAAGTGGGTAAAAAATAATAATGTCATGGTAAAAGGGCTATTTAGCCCAATTTCCCAGAAATTCGAGCAGGGTATGTGTCGAGCATTAGGGATGACAGTAAGGCACGAGACCACAAACAGTTAACAATGTATGCTACGCGAGCGAGCCAACTTTCGTGTAGCTGAAGAAGTACCCTCCTCGCCAAGCCGAATCGAGGAGACGACTTGTACCTCTACTTAACCGTATCGGAGAGCGCGGTAAGCTCGACATTAATCAAGGAAGAAGGTGGAAAGCAGTCCCCCCTGTACTATACGTGTAAGGCTATGATAGGAGCGAGGCCTGTTACAACCAAGTCGAAAAAATTGAAGGGGATGTGAATCCCGGAGCGGAAGCAGTAGAACGCGTTCTTGAATTTCTTTTAAAATTTAAAACACAAAAATATAAACACAGGAAAGAATGTTGGATTTTGCCTTTGAAGATTCTTCTTCGTGCAATCCCAATGAGACAAAACCACTTGATGTTCCTCGCTAAATCTCTCAGTCGAGAATCTAGATTATGGGATCCAATTGCAAGGGATTGAGAGAGTAAGAGAGTTGATAGATTTTTTAGCCTTGTTTTTAAGGGTTCAACTTACTATTATATTTATACAGAGAGAAAATACTAAGACCATCAGGATATCTTATTTAGATGTAGGATATTTTCTACTGAATCTAGGGAAATCCCAAGACTATAAAGATATCTTCTTCTTTTTATTTAAATCAATTAACAATTAATTAATTAAATTATTAATTATTAATCTAATTAATAATTAATTAATTTAAATCCAAATATTAATGAAATAAATAAATAATTAACCATTAATTATTTAACTTTTAATTAAATATCACATATTTAATTAAAACTATATATTTGAATCATATTCAAATGCATCTCTCTTGTATAACCTTTAGTTTTAATATGAATCCAATTCATATTAACTATTTGAATCATATTCAAATATTTCTCTCATAACATATAGTTTAATTATTGAACCTTTATTAAAAAAATGAACTATATATATAATGTTTCATAATATATATTATATACATTATCTAATATATAATTTGAACATTTCAAATTCTCTCAAAATCTTGATCCTCGTTTTACCCGTTATGAGCTAGTGAGGGGATCTAATGGACCTAAAAAATACGAGGTTAATTCATTAAACTCATTAACCAAATTAACCAACATTTGTTAACTGCGGGTTACTCCAATAAAGACCCACAACTGCACTCTTCTCACTGCATAATATTTTCGTGTCTACGAATGTACGACCATTAAGGGCAAGTCAATCCTTCACAAGTGCTTGTAACTATAGACCATCTAGATTATTACTGGAACATTATCCACATGTTTATCTAATATATACTTTATATCAAATATATACATTGTATATTAAATATATACTGTATATCAAATATATAACGTTCTAGTTACATTAAATAACCTTGGATCTTAGTTTATTTAAATATGAGTAATACAAAGAAATAATAAGATAACTCTTTATTTAATAAATAATTTGTTCATAAATTACAAATACACGAGCTAAGGGCACCAAATCCAACAATCTCCCACTTGTCCGAAAGCGAGTGGGATGTACAAGTATTATAATGAACTAGGGTGTAACGCCCCGAGTCCCTCAGGTTAGTTAGTCTCGAATCAGGAGATTTTTCATTTAATTTAAAAGTGAATGTTAATTGAATTTATCTATATTTATCGGGCTCTAAAATCCCATTTAAATTAATATTTACCAGATCCTGTGTGGTGGGTCTTGTTTAGGAGGGGGGTAGATTTCTTATCTTTTGGGMTTGGACTTGTTGGGCCTCCTTTGAGGTAATTTGGTTTTAAAACAAAACA
>NW_019104568.1:59105-69930 GCF_001995035.1 Momordica charantia
AGGCCCAACCATCCAAGCCCAAGAGAAAGGAGGGGAATTTAAAACAAGACCCAACATACAGAGTTCGGTAATTATTAATTTAATTGGATTTTTTTTTCATAGAGCCCGATAAATATTGATAAATTTAATTAACAATCAATAAATTTAATTAACAATCGATTTAAAATTAAATGAAAAATCTCCTGATTAGAGACTAACTAACCTGAGGGACTCGGGGCGTTACATTTTTGGTGTAAATGTACAGGGTTGGAAGCAGAAGATTAAACATGCAGAGAGTGCTAAGCCCAGAGAAGAGTGAGCGAAGCATTTTCGAGACAGAATAGATGAAAGCTGAAGCGAAGCATAGCTAGAGCATGGATTCACTACGCAGTAACAGCTCAGACACGGGAATTACCATGTTCGTACAAACTTCAGTTGGTTGCCCTAAAAACGGGACCCGATATAAAAGGTACATTTAACCCTAGCCGCCACACACACAGATCCTAATAGAGATGCGTTTTTTAGAGCTGAAACGATAAGGAGGAGGAATCTCTCCATTTTCAGGGGTAGAAAGTTGGAGACAGAAGGGATATTCGACTGCTGCATCGAGTCGTCATCTTCTTCCTTGTAACTGATGAATTTCGGGGGAGATTCATATGTTGTAACTGATGAACAACCGAACCTCTAACTACTTCATTTRTTTTGAAATAAAGCTTTTTTTTATTTCTTAAATCTTACCTAACATTGTTGGTAGCTTTGTCTTGTCTGCTTGCTTATGTATTGACCCGAAAGGGCTTACGGAACGCCGACTTGCTTTATTTGTGATTAGTACTTTTCTATAGTAATTTTTGGATGCTCAGGAATAGGGTCCCCTAACCTTGCTTAGAACTTGTTTTTATTGCTTGAAAAGTTAGCAATGGGAGTTGTGGGTATCCATGTTTGGTTGTCTCGGGAGGGAACCAAGTCGAGTTGGGCACTAATGAATCTATGTAAGCTAGTGGGTAAGTTGAGAAGTGTGTGAAAGCATGTTGAATCTCCCCCACTTTTCCATATCTGTTAACTCCCCATTTTCGTACTCTGTGTTATAATCTCTTCCTGTTATCAGCATTGCGAAGTGTGCCTGCTACTAAGATTTTTTATTGCTTTCTTTATTATATGTCGTTTAATCACTACAAAATCGCCTATATTACTTTGCTTTTACATTGTGGTATATGCAAACATCGTTTATAGTATTATCCAAAGTCCATGTGGATTTGATCTCGTTTCGTGCTACAATCGGCAATTTTGTGTGTACTTGCACGTGTTGTCAACACGGTTGTGTGTATGCAATACCTACGTGGCAACCACTCGGCCGCGAGTAAGCCTCTAGAGACCTAATGTTCCAAGGCACTTTCCCGAGTTGAGGAGCCGGCTAGCGCTCCCACCCAAACGATTCATAGTCTTTCTGGAATACTCAAAGTTCTAAAGCTTCCCTTGACTCCAAACTACCTACGTGGCAATTGTTCGGCCGCGAGCAGGCCTCTAGAGATCCGATGTTCCAAGTGAAGGGATGTAAATCCCGTAGCGGAAACGATGAACGCGTTCTTGAATTTTGAAGAACAAAAACCCACAACATAAAATTGAAATACAGGGAAAAAACGTACTTTTAAAGAACCTTTCTTCAAATATTATTCAATGAATCTATTCACTACCACCGATCTTCCTTGCTATGTCTCCGATGAGGATGTGCTTATGGGAGCAACAATTTGGAAGCAAAGGGAATTTATTGAGAGAGAGATTGTTTTTCAAGAGAAATGCTGGGAGAGAGCTTTTCTTGGAATCACAGTTCTATTTTTGCAGAACACTCCCACCAAAAACAAAACTAACATGATTATTACTCTGCAATTTTGGAGTTCCCCACCTCATGTAACTTCCCCACTCCCCTGCAATTTTGCAGGGGAGTTTTTATTTTAATTATATAATTAAATTAATATTAATAATTAATAATATATGTAATTAATTAATTAATTAATTATTAATCTAAATAACAATTAATTATATATATATATATATATATATCTTAATAAATAATTAACATTTAATTATTATTACCAAAATAGAATCACATTTTAAAGCATTTCTCTTGTATAACCTATAGTTGTAATGTACATCTTATGCACATTATTTTTAACCTATAGTTTTAATATGAATCCTATTCATATTAATTTTTATTTGAGTCTCATTCAAATAATTTTATTTGAAGCTCATTCGATCTTAATACGAGATTAATCAGTCAATTTCATTAACCAAGTTAATCAAGAGTTGTTAACTACGGGTCACTCCACTAAAGACCCACAGCTACACTCTTCTCACTGTAGAATATTTTCCTGTCCACAGATATACAACCATTAATGGCAAGTCAATTCTTCATGAGTGCTCGTAACTTAAGCTGGGTCAAATTATCGTTTTACCCATGAGTTACATCTTACTCCTTAAATACCACTACTCCTTTAATGAACAACCTGGTTATGGTTCGACCAATAACACCAATAACCGGAAGTCCCTCTCGGACCAATGAGAGGACAGGGCCCCTTGTTCAAGTCCTGGAGTCAGTATTTTAGAGAACACTCATCTACTCCCCTGAGGTCGGGGAGGAGTGAATTCTATCTTGTGAAGTTGTGTTCCCAGCTCTCCACTCGGTCTCGTCCCAAAAATGGTAAGAATGTTGAGTCAGCATCTTGGGCCACTCTCACCCATATAGATCAAAGGACGAGCCCTCACGGGCAGAAGTCCATAACTCACTTAGGATTGAGAATGAGTTACATGGTCATCCTATGAAATAACAATCTGTTAGTCAACGGCGTTACATTTAAGGATTGTCTATTTCGCGGTCCGATCTTATACAAACTCATTGTATAGGATACCCCCACTCGCATGTCTCCACACAAACGACCTGGATCGGATCGTCTGTGACATTTACAAAGTGGGCTGTATCCATAGTGTTGTCAGGATAAGGTACCCAGCTTTATACATATACTATAGACCCTTCAGGTTATTCCCGGGACATTATCCACTTGTATCTCGAGGGTATATCAAATATATACCCAGTATATATTCTATCTCGACTACATGATAATAACCAGGGATGTTTAAAGTATTGGATTTGGATAATGCATTGCTATGAATTCAACAACAAATTAATTGAATAAAGCTTTATTGAATATAATTTTTTTTTACATAAATACAAATTACAAGTTTAGGGCAACACATCCCACACCAAGGCGCTTTCCCTAGTAAAGGAGCCGGTCAGGGATCCCTCTCGGACGATTCTAGCATTTGTAGATTACTAAAAGTTTCAAGGCCCCCGACTCCGGGTTACCTACGTGGCAACCGCTCGGTTGTGAGCAGGCCTCTGGACATCTGATGTTAGGTGCCTTCCCGAGTAGAGGAACCGGCAAATCCCCCACTCGAATGCAATTCTTGCGTTGCAGGAACACTCACAGTTCCAAGGCTGCCTCGAGTCTGGACCGCCTACGTTGCAACCACTCGGCCTCAAATAGGTATCTGGAGACCTGAGGTTCGAAGGCGCTTTCTTGAGTAGAGGAGCTCACCAGGGCTCTCATTCATACGATCCCAAGCTATGCGGAAACAACCGAAGTTTCAAAAATCCAACAGAAGCTATGGCCACTACGGAATAGCCTCTCGGTATCAGCCAGGCCCTTGAAACTCGCTATGCACCATGACCCTCTCAAATATCTCAGACTTTGAACGATGCTCTACAAGTACCTTCAATCTTTCCCAAGATATTTGGAAACCTCTAAGAAAAATAACAGTGACGTTACTATCGTAAACACAATAGGGAAGTCACTAGGGAGGGGATCAAAGAGGAAGGAAAAAGAAACAAAGAAAGGGTGCGATAATAAAGTCTGTCATCAAAATTAGCTTTGATTACAAAATGAAGGGTGGCAAAACACAGGGCCCCTACAAACGAAAAGTAATTAAATTTAAGGGGGAAGAGGAGCAAAACGAATAGTCGTCTGATATAATGCATCATAGTAGGAGTAACCCTCAGAGATAAGACGTTGTAGATGCTCCTCGAAGTAGACCAAAAGCGCTCGAAGGTGTTGAGGACTTACTGGAGGTGCTCATCCGAGCATCTGCCTCGCAGACGGATGCACATAAAGTCCACTCCCACCTGCTGGAGTTCTCTTTCTAGTAGGTAGAAGTCTGTAGAACCGCGAAAGTGAGACTCTTGGAGCTCCGGCTCATCCATAATCATCCTGGTCGACTACAATTCCTCCTAAATCGGGGTAAGGGAATGCTCAACCACGGGCAAGGCAACCTTGAGACTGGTAACCTAGGCAGATTCCCGCCCCAAGGAGTCTAAGGTCGTACTCTCTGCCTCTTTTGACTTCACCAGGTCCGACTCCACTATGGCACGTCCTTCCTCCGCTTTGAGAAGCTTGTCCTCAGTGATGGGATGTGAATCCCACAGCGGAAAATGGATCGAGTTCTTGAATTTTGAAGAACAAAACCACATAGTTCTAAAGAATGAAAACAGGGGAAAAGAACGTTTTCCTTACCTTTGAAGAATTGTTCTTCACCTAATCACCCGAACACCACCACCGATTTTCCGTGCTATCCTCTGGGTATCGAGAACACGCTTGTGGGAGCGTCAGTTTGGAACATGAGGGAGAATTGAGAGAGTTTCTTTTGATTGAGAGAGAAAAAAATGCTTGGAGTTTTCTTTTGTGTATTGCAGAACCAGACATAAGCAACTTCCCACTCCCCTGAATTTTGCAAGTGAGTGTTTTATTATTAATAAAATAATATTGTTAAATAAAATAATATTATTAAATAAAATAATATTATTAATTAATAATAATTAAAATATATATATATAATTAATTAATAATAATTAATTAATAATAATTAATTAATTATTAGTCTAATTAATAATTAATTAAAGATATATATTAACTAAATAAATAATTAACACTTAATTATTTATTATCAAAATAGAATCATATTCTAAAGCATTTCTCTCATATAACCTATAGTTGTAATGTACATATTATACACATTAGTTTTAACCTATAGTTTTAATATGAGTCATATTCATATTAATTTTATTTGAATCTCATTCAAATAATTTCTCTCATAATATATAGTTTCAATTAGAATAAACTATATATTAAAATATATCAATATACATATAATCCCTTGAGTAATTTGATCATTTCAAAATTTTCCAAAAACTTGATCCTCGTTTTACCCGTTATGAGCTAGCAAGGGGACCTAATGGACATGCAGATAAGAAGCTCCAAGGATACAAGATTAATTGGTCAAACTCATTGACCAAGTTAATCAACATTCGTTAACTACGGGTCACTCCACTAAAGACCCGCAGATGTACTCTTCTCACTGTAGAATATTTTTGTGTCCACAAATATCCTTCACGAGTGCTCGTAACTCAAGCTGGGTCAAATTACCGTTTTAGCCTTGAGTTACATCTTACTCCTTAAATACCACTGCTCCTCTAATGAACAATCTAGTTATGGTCCGACCAGTAATCGGAAGTCCTTCTCGGACCAGTGAGAGGGTAGGGCCCCTTGTTCAAGTCCTAGAGTCAACATTTAAGAGAACACTGATCTACTCCCTAAAGTCAGGGAGGAGTGAGTTCCATTTTGTTAAGTTATGTTTCCAGCTCCCCACTCGGTCTCGTCCTCAAAATGGTAGAAATATTGAGTCGGTGACTTGGGCCACTCTCACCCATACAGATCAAAGGACGAGCCCTAACGGGCAGGAGTCCATAACTCACTCATGATTGAGAATGAGTTGTCTGGTCATCCTAAGAAATAGCAATCCGTTAGTTAACAGTGTTACATCTAAAGATTGGCTATTTTGCGGTCTGGTCTTATACAAACTCATTGTATAGGATACCCCCACTCGCATGTCTCCACACAAACGACCTGGATCGAGTCATCTCTAACATTTACAGAGTGGGCCTTATCCATAGTGTTGCTAGGATAAGGTACCCAACCTTATCCATATATTATAGACCATTTARGTTATTCACAGGACATTATCCACTTGTATATCAGTGGTATATCAAATAGATACCTACTATATCATAGGTATATCAAATATATATTGAGTATATCAAATATATACCCAATAGATATACTGTCCCGATTACATGATAATAACCTTCGATGTTTAGTTTATTGGATTTTGGATAATGCAATGCTATGAATTCAACAACAAATTGATTGAATAAAACTTTATTGAATATACATTTGTTTTTACATAACTACAAACCACGAGTTTAGGGCAACACACCCAACAAACTCCCACTTGAACTAAACTCGAGTGCGATGTACATTATCATAAAGCAAAGGGAAAAAACAATAAACTAGGGCATACACTATACCCATTATATTTGTCCCACTTGCCCTAGACTAGTCGTACAATGCTCGTAGACCTAGACTTTCTAGATGGCCCTCAAACACTTTAGCCGTGAATGCTTTCGTAAAAGGATCAGCAATGTTGTTCTCCGAAGCGAGCTTAGTGACGATCACATCTCCTCGTTGCACTATCTCCTGTATAAGGTGGTACATCCTTTCGATGTATCTGCCTCTCTTGTTCAAGGTTCTTTAGAGTTTGCCACAGCACCACTGTTATCACAATAAAGTGTGATGGGCAAGTTCATGTTTGGAACGACTGCCAAATCTATGAAGAACTTTCTAAGCCAAACCGCCTCTTTTACTGCTTCATAGGCTGCAACGTACTCAGCCTTCATGGTGGAGTCAGCGATGCATCATTGTTTGATGCTTCGCCAAACTATCGCTCCTCCATTAAGAGTGAATACTGACCTCGAAGTAGATTTCCTTGAATCCTTGTCTATTTGGAAGTAAGAGTCAGTGTATCCTGTAAAGATCAAATCCTTAGCACCATACACGAGCTTGTAGTCCCTCGTTCTCCTTAGATACTTGAGGATTCCCTTAACAACAGTCCAGTGATCATATCCTAGGTTGGATTGATACCTACTGACCATCCCAACTGCATAGCAAATGTCAGGTATAGTGCACAACATAACGCACATCAGGCTGCCCACTACTGAAGCATATGGTATACGTCTCATATCATCAACTTCTTGAGTTGTCTTAAGACATTGGTCCTTAGACAGATGAATTCCACGCCTGAAGGGCAATAAGCCTTTCTTGGAATTCTGCATCTTATATCGAACAAGCTTCTTATCGATATAAGTTGCTTGAGACAGGGCTAGCGTTTTGTTCTTGCAAAACCTTCGAATTTGGATACCAAGAACATACTGAGCTTCTCCCAAATCCTTCATTTGGAACTCAGTAGCTAACCATTTCTTTATGTCAGTGACGTATCCTACATCATTCCAAATGAGTAAGATATCATCCACATACAACACTAAGAAGGCTACAGTGTTGCTGACGATCTTCTTGTATACATAAGGCTCATCAACATTTTGGTCAAAACCATAAGATTTGATCGTAGTATCAAACCTTATGTTCCAAGATCGAGATGCTTGTTTCAATCCGTAGATGGACCGTTTAAGCTTGCAAACCTTTTGCTCTTGACCTTGAGCTATGAACCCTTCAGGTTGAAACATATAAATAGTTTCTTCAAGATTGCCATTCAGAAAGACAGTCTTGACGTCCATTTGCCAAATATCATAGTCATAATACGTGGCAATGGACAAAAGTATTCTTATGGACTTGAGCATAGCTACAAGGGAGAAGGTTTGTTCATAATCCAGCCATTCTCTTTGTGTGTAGCCTTTCGCCACAAGTCTCACCTTATAGGTTTGTACCTTTCCTTTGGCGTCTCATTTTCTCTTGTAAATCCATTTGCACCCTATGCGTCTTACCCCGTCAGGTTGGTCTACAAGTTCCCTAACGGAATTGAAGTATATAGACTCAATTTTCAGGTCCATGGCTTTGACCCATTTGTCATTGTCGACATCTTCCATTGCCTATTTATAGGTCAATGGATCCTCGACGCCGTCATCAGGTATGACAACTTAGGTTTCAGTTAAACCCACGTAGCGGTCAGGTTGTGATACAATCCTCCCACTACGTCGAGGCACCACCAATTCTTGAGGTGGATGTGACTGACGTGATGTGCTGGCTTCATCAACAACTCTTGTTGAAGTGCCAGCTTGATCAACAACTCTTGTTGACATATTTGTAGCGTCTTCGGAAATCTCGTTTATCACTACCTTAGTTCGTGGTTTATGATCTCGAACGTGGTCTTCTTCCAAGAAAGTGGCGTTTGTCGATACAAACACTCTGTTTTCTTGTGAATCGAAGAAAACACCACCTCTCGTCTCTTTAGGGTAACCTACGACTAGACATTCTTTTGAACGAGGTTCTAGTTTATTTGCGTTAGTCATGAGCATGTGTGCCGGGCATCCCTAAATGCGGAAGTGACGTAAACTAGCTTTACGACCTTTCCATAGCTTAAAGGGTGTTTCAGAAACACTCTTTGATGGAACTACTTTTAAAATATAAACTGCATTCTCCACTACGTAACCCCAAAACGAGTTAGATAACTGAGCATAGCTCATCATTGATCGAACTATGTCGAACAGGGTTCTGTTTCTCCTTTCTGATACAACGTTTTGTTGAGGTGTACTAGGGGCTGAGAGTTGGAACGTGATTCCATGTTTTATCATATATTCCTAAAATCTCAAGTCCATATACTCTCCACCCCCGATCGGATCGAAGTGTTTTAATGGTTTTACCTAATTGATTTTCAACTTCAGTCTTGTACTCCTTGAACTTTTCAAGGGCTTCAGACTTATGTTGCTTTAGGTATAAATAATCATACCTTGAATAATCATCTATAAAAGAGATGAAGTATTCATACCCTCCTCGAGCTTTAACATTCATCGGACCACAAAGGTCTGAATGTATAAGTTCTAGAGGCTCTTTGGCTCTCTAACCTTTTCTAGTAAAAGGTCGTTTGGTCATCTTGCCTTCAAGACAAGATTCACATGATGGTAAAGAATCGTCTTCTAACTCACTTAGAAGGTCATTCTTAACCAGCCTTCCAATCCTATTGAGATTAGTGTAACATAATCTTAAGTGCCAAGATAGATATTTTCTTTGTGAGAAACTTTTTATCTTTTATTTTGAGTTTTAGCATTTTTAAACATCTCGATATTTAAAACTGCTTTAGTTATGGTTGGTCTTAGCACATACAAGTTGTTTTCAAGCAAAGCAGAACAAATATTGACACCATTTCTTGAAATGAATGCTTCATTTAAATTAAAAGAAATGGAATACAAATGTTCTAACAAACAAGAAACTGAAATTAAGTTCTTTTAATTTTAGGAACTACGTATACGTTATCTAATAATATATACATATTCTTGTTTGTAAACAACTTGAGCTCCCCTACCGCCACAGTTGAGACGACCTCTCCCGTTCCGACCTTGAGAGTCATCTCTCCAGCGTCAAGCTGCCTCCAGGAACTAATTCCCTGAAACGAAGAACAAATGTGATTAGTGGCTCCTGAATCCAATATCCAGGCGGAATCATTGCTTTCCACTAAAATATGTTTCCAAAACAAGTAAATCAGATTTACCTTCGTTGGAAAACTTCTTTTCGGCCAGGTATTTCGTGCATTTGCGTTTCCAATGCCCGTTCATGTTGCAGAGAAAACACTTTCCTTTCTCTACAACCTTGGCCTTGCCTTTCTTGACAGTGGCAGTAGTGGGGTTAGGTCTAGGCCCCTTACCAGTGGTCTTCTTCTTCTTGAAAGTCTTACTTCCAGAAGAGAATGACATAGACTTGGCTTTAGAGGTCAAGCCTCGGTGGAACTTTTTCGAGGTGGCAATGTTTGCCTCCCTTTCCTATCACTTATTTTTAATAAGAGATTGGTAAGTCTGTAGCTCATTTAAGAGCGTGGTAAGAGTGTATTCCAGCTTATTCATAACCGCATTGCTGAGAAATTGCAGGGAACTCTTCAGAAGAGATTCCAGAATAAAGCTGATCTGAGTCTGCTCGTCTATGACGGCCCCGTTCGACTCCGCCACATTGAAGTGGACCATCACGTTAAGAACATATTCTCGCACTGAAGAACCCTCATTCATGCGGAAGTTGTAAACGAACTTTAAGACTTAATGTCGAGCCTGTGAGGACGATTGTCCAAACATGCTCTGCAGCGAGTCCATGATCACCTTAGCGGTAACCGTATCCTCGTGCTTCTTAGCAAGCACATCAGATATGCTCGCCAAGATGTAGACCTTGGCCTTGTCATTGGCCTTGATCTATCTGTCATAGACGTGAAGGGATGTGAATCCCGGAGCGGAAGCGGATTTTCGTTGCTGATTTTTGGGATATAAAATCGAATTTCAAAGAATAAAAATACAAAGGAAACTTTACCTTTGAAGAACGTTTCTTCAACGAGTTTCCCTTGAACACCACCACTATATCTTCTTCGCTATCCTCTTGGGTCTCGGGATCGTGCTGGTGGGAGCAATCCTTGATAGAAGAGAGGGAGAGTTTGAGAGATTTTTTTTTTAGAGAAAACCAAAAATTGGCCGTTCTTTTTCTCTGTGTTCTATATTTTGCAGAACTGCAAAAACAAAACAGCAGCAGTGACGTGGGGTAACTCCCCACGTCACACTAACCTCCCACTCCCCTGCAATTTTACAGGGGAGTTTAATATTATTAATATTAATAATATATATATATATAATAATAATAATAATTAAAATATAATATATATATATATAATAATTAATATATATATATATAAAATTAATTAATCAAATTAATTAATATAATTAATTATTAATCCAATTAATAATTAATAAATATATATA
>NW_019104568.1:73461-85575 GCF_001995035.1 Momordica charantia
TGGCACTGCTGCATAGCGCCATGCCGTTTTCTGGGCAGACTGCTTCGTCTTCTTTGCTGTTTTCTACAAAACTTCGCCCAATCCGACGCAACGAACCACTTTCGAGCGACCTAGACTTACAGACTCGATAAAGAAACATAATGCCCAAAAACATCAAGCCTTTACATGATCAAATCAAGAAGGAAAATGTTATCAAAATACCAAAATCCGAAAAACTCCAACCCGCAATACCCATATTTCGAAAATGATGAAACACCCACCAAAACACCGATTTTGTTCCAAAAAATTGAGAACGTAAACACCGCTCTAATACCAATCGATGGGATGTGAATTCCGCAGTGGAAAACAGATCGAGTTCTTGAATTTTGAAGAAAAAACCACATAGTTCTAAAGAATGAAATACAGGGGAAAAGAACGTTTTCCTTACCTTTGAAGAACTGTTCTTCATCTAATCACCCGAACGCCACCACCGATCTTTCGTGCTATCCTCTGGGTATCGATAACACGCTTGTAGGAGCATTGGTTTTGAACATGAGGGAGAATTGAGAGAATTTATTTTGATTGAGARAGAAAAAAAATACTTGGAGTTTTCTTTTCTGTATTGTAAAACCAACTGCAAAAACAGAGAAAAAATATGACGTGGGGTAACTCCCCACGTCATAAGCAACTTCCCACTCCCTTGCATTTTTGCAGGGGAGTGTTTTATTGTTAATAAAATAATATTATTAATTAATAATAATTAATATATATATTTAATTAATTAATCTTATTAATTAATATTAATTAATTAATTATTAATCTAACTAATAATTAATTAAATATATTTAACTAAATAAATAATTAACACTTAATTCTTTATTATCAAAATAGAATCATATTCTAAAGCATTTCTCTTGAGTAATTTGAACATTTCAAAATTTTCCAAAAACTTGATCCTCGTTGTCCCCGTTATGAGCTAGCAAGGGGACATAATGGACCTACAGATCAGAAGCTCCAACGATACGAGATTAATTGGTCAAACTCATTGACCAAGTTAATCAACATTCGTTAACTACGGGTCACACCACTAAAGACCCGCAGCTGCACTCATTTCACTGTGGAATATTTTCGTGTCCACGGATATACAACCATTAATGACAAGTCAATCCTTCACGAGTGCTCGTAACTCAAGCTGGGTCAAACTATCATTTTACCCCTGATTTACATCTTACTCCTTAAATACGACTGCTCCTCCAATGAACAACCCGGTTATGGTCCGACCAGTAATCGGAAATGCCTCTCGGACCAGCGAGAGGGAGCGAGAGGGTGGGGCCCCTTGTTCAAGTCCCGAAGTCAGTATTTAAGAGAACACTCATTTACTCCTTAAAGTTGGGGAGGAGTGAATTTCATCTTGTGAAGTTATGTTCCCAGCTCCCCACTCGGTCTCGTCCACAAAATGGTAGGAATATTGAGTCGGCGACTCGGGCCACTCTCACCCATACAGATCAAAGGACGAGCCCTAACGGGCAGAAGTCCATAACTCACTCAGGATTGAGAATGAGTTGCCTGGTCATTCTAAGAAATAGCAATTCGTTAGTTAACGGTGTTACATCTAAAGATTGGCTATTTTACGATCCGATCTTATACAAACTCGTTGTATAGGATACCCCCACTCGCATGTCTCCACACGAACGACTTGGATCGAGTCGTCTCTAATATTTATAGATTGGGCCATATCCATAGTGTTGCTCGATAAGGTACCCAACCTTATCCATATACTATAGACCCTTTAGGTTATTCACCGGATATTATCCACTTGTATACCAGGGGTATATCAAATATATACCTACTATATCAGAGGTATATCAAATATATACCCAATAGATATACTGTCTCGGTTACATGATAATAACCTTGGATGTTTAGTTTATTGGATTTTGGATAATGCAATGCTATAATTCAACAAATTGATTGAATAAATTTTTATTGAATTTACATTTGTTTTTACATAAATACAAACCACGAGTTTAAGGCAACACACCGAACACTCAGCCTCTGAAAGACATGATTCCAATTTGGCAATCCTGGTGTCGCGGGACGAAGCTTCAACCCAAGCCATCTCCAAATTTTCCACGACCTTTCTTTGCACGAGACTTTGACTCGACAATTTATGTAGTGTGAGACCATGCCTCCCCTTCGAGCCCACTGATGCATGCATCGACCGTAGTTGACCGGCGCCAAGTGCGGTTTAATTTAATGCGGATGTGGGCTACCCTCTCCTTCGCCGGCGAAGCATCATCCCTAGCACTCTTCCTCTCAACCTGAAGATGCTCGGCCTCAGCACATGTCACAGTGGACTGGCTAGCCTAACTCAATAGACTGCGGAGGCGTTGGAGCTCAACCTTCCTGTCATGCTCCTACACCCTTCTAGGTGCTAACTCATCCTGGAAAGCCAAAGATAGGGCATGGAAGCGACCAGCAAACTGGTGAAAACAACCAAAGAAGGGCGTCAGTTCCGTACCTCGGAGGGAGGAAGAAAAGTAATGATAATGGTAACAGGAGAAAACTGAACTCACCGTCACTGCCTCAAAGGCCCCATCATCATTCATCTCGCATGCTAAAGGCATCAGGGACCTGTCCATGGTTAAAGAGCTTTAGAGTTATCTCCCCAACTGACTCCTGTATCTCCCTCATGTGACAGTAAGGGTTGAGGGGTGAAGGCTCGACAGGAAGATTGTAACAGGATCCTAGCACGTCTGCACCAGGGCGTTCGAACCACGGTGAAGATACGTCGGAGCACGCATTCTCCTCAGCACGAACCACGACTGGATCGACAAAGCTGCMAGAAGCTTCAACCTCAGCAAGGGCAACCTCTCTTGCCTCCCCATTTGCTCCGTCCAAACCTTGTAAAGCATCCAAAGCAAGCACTGCTCTGCACTGAGCCGTTAGAGAAAGGTATGAAGAGACGCAGTCGCTCGAAGTCGACTCGACAACATCCTCAGCTCGGAATATGGACTTATCGACGTGCACCCTCATCGAGGGGCCAGTCACGCCCAACCTCGGCAAGCGGTGACACTTTAGAGGTGGCACCACTTCTTTTAGATTTAATGTACATAACCGTAACAGAAATGGCTTAGGCAACCCTTGTAAGAACAAGCACCTCCTAAACACACATGGCAACACTTAGTACACATGCAAAGAATCACCCAAGGGGAAGAAGATGGGACTTACCTTGAAGGCCAAGGCTTTGGATAGAGAGAACTTGTTCTAGATCCAAAGTGAAACACTCCACAAATTTGATGACCAACCTAAACTTGCATGTTTCAAAGGGTTTTGTGCAACTAGATCAAGATGCACCAATGCTCATGGTTTTGAGAGCAAAGAGAAAAGCTCAATGGCTATTTTCATTCATCAATCATCCAACCTCTCAAATGTACAAGAAGATACCTATAAATAGGCAACTTGATTTTTCCTAAAATGAAAGGGAAAAGACTTTAACTAAACTTTGACTAAACTAGTTACAAAGGGGCATAACTAAGTTACACAAATTGAGGGGGTTTCTTTAAATGGGCCTCTAAAGTGCATAAAAACCCCATTCTTGGGTCTATGATCTATTAAATACATTATACATGAAGTCCAAAAGAAGGTTATAAGACCTAATTGCATGAAAACACTACTTTAAGACTCAAACCCCAAATAACCCTTAAATTGGAGCTTTCATGTTTGGTGTCATCATGTTCCCTTGCAATTCCTTTCTCCACTTGTTCTCCATCTTTATGAAGTTTGATAGTTCTCATCATGTTGGAGTGAAAATCCCCTTATTCATTGGTTGGCCATAATGCCATGATGTGCATTGCTTGAAGTATATCATCCCCACCGTCTTGAAAAGGATTCGTCCTTGAATCCAACTTGACACATACAAATAAAGGAATAAAATTAATACCTTCATAAAAAAGATCACGACATTCTCACCTTGTAAAGCAACTTTGATGTCTTGTGAAGATAATAGTCTAGCTTTTGGCCTTCCTTTGCCATCTCCATTGAAAATATTTTCCCTCTAAAAGCATTTCCACAACTATCCATTTGAGTTGTTGATTTTATGCCTGGATCCTTTGGACTTTCTTTTGGAGTTTGACGTTCGAGACTTCCAATTCATTACTTTACACTCTTGACATCGGATAATTTTGAGGAAAATCTTGTAGCTTTTTTTTGTCAATATGATGGGTTGTTTTGTTATTGTCTTGGCATCTTACCTCAAGCATTCGATAATTCTTAATCTCCTTTGAATCGTGCTTCAAGATTAGCACTTTAACTACATGCAAAAACTCACAAGAGAAACTAGGCAAACAAGGCTTGAGTTCACCCATTAAAAAACATTCTTTGATGTGAAGAAGTTCGAGTATGTTATGCTTTGTAAGCACAAGAGAATTAACTTCACAATTCCTTTCAAATGTTCTCAAAATTGGTTCTCTAGGCATAATGCTCATACAAAGGCCAAGTTTATTGTTCTTGTCATTGTCATTCATTTCTAGCTCACAAACACCAACAAATGATTTTCTATGCAAGATTGGTTCAATGGGACATGCATCTCAAAGTGTATAAATTTCTTTAGTCTTGGTGTTACCATGCTCTTTCAAATCATAAACATCAAAACATGGTTCTTTATACATGAGTGGTGCAAGAGTAGTGATCTCACATGGATGCAGTGCTTTTCTAGCTAAAGAAGTAGGAATGGCATACTTTGCATCACAAACTAACTTGTTTTCATTCTCACTAATCTCAATTTCTACATTATGAATACAATCATGCATTTCATGGCTATCCAATTGAAGAGATTTAGCATCACAAATAATTTCTTTTTCATTCTCAACAACAAGTGAAGGCAAACTAATCTTTTCTAAATTTGCATTATCATTACAGAATGGTTTAGGATTAGCACACCTTGTAGACATCCTTTGGATTCTTGTTTCAATCTTTTTGGCAATGTATGCCACATCCTTAAAAGTATCACATGGTTGAAGATCAAATTGTTGAGAAATCTCTCCATTAAGTCCATTAAAAAACCGATTCATATTGGCCTTCTCGTCTTCCCAAAGATCAAGCTCATCAAGAATTAAGCACGTCTCTTGGTAGTATGCTTTCACACTCTTGCCTCCTTGCTTCAAGGCTTTCAATTTTAGAAATTTTCTTACGATCAAAGTGCTTCCTCATTATGTGCTTGAGCTCATTCCATGAAGCAAATTTTGGCAATTGATTCCTCAACCTATGCAACATCAAAGAATCCCTTCATTCTAGAACAAAATCTTCAAAACAAGAGATAACAAGTTGTACCTTTCTTTCCTCACTACGATGATAGCTTTCAAAGGTTCTTTTAAATCTTCTCTCCCAATGGAGGTATTCCTTCGGATTGGTGCTTCCATAAAACTTAGGACGTGTAGGCTTGAAACTCCCAAAGTGGTGGATGACATGTTGATCTTCTTTTGGAGTTCTCCCATGATTGCTTTGTTCATAATATCTTTGAGTATTCATTTCTGCAAAAAAAAGTTAGACAACAAGGATGGACCTCTCCATTCAATTCCTCCCTCACTCATTCACTCATAAAATTAAGGATTCACTCATGTTTAGCACTCAAAGGTTGGAGGTCTCTCACTCACATACACACAACAGTTTTTAGTTGGTAAGGTAATCGTGAGTCTGCAAACATGTCGTTAAGCAAGCAATTCCCTTGAAACACCAAGCTAGATTGCTTGTGGCAAATCACAATGAAGTAAAGATAAATTAGAGTATAAAGAAGGCAAGATACAACAATGAATAACACATAGAAGCAACAAGGACCAGTCTAATACATAATACTACAAATAACAGTCAACACAAATTTATCCAAAATTGAGGCAAATTTGAATGCATCGGTGTTAACAATCCTCTCGTGCAAATTAAATTGAAAGGCATATTCAGAAAACTTATGAAGTCTAGTTTAACCATGTAAAATTTCAGAAAGAGATCAATTTTGGTTTGTTAAGAATTTAGGAAATAAGACAGACTACTCCAAAAATCAAAGTAACAGTGAAATTTAGCAGGTGACCTGACTCGTAGCTATTGGCGTGAGCAAATGGCTGGTGTCATTTCAAAAATAAAAGCACATTCATGCAAGTAATTGACCTAAGAACATTTACTAGGGCTGCACCTCAGGTTGGATCAGTAGATTTGGACGAATTTCTCTTGGAAGGTCAAAAGGTTAAAAACGAAGAAACACTGTTTTTGAAAACAGTAACGGAAGAGTGTTCACTTCTCTTGATGGCGTGAACCGGTCTTAAATGAGATTGGTTCCAAACCAATTGGAAATGAACTTAAACTCACAAAGGAATGTTATGGTAGGCTACAACTAAATTTGCTTGAGTGAGAATGGTTGTGCAACGTTTTAAAGTCAGACAACAGTGTTTATGGTTGGTAGCAGTACATTGTTTTTGAAATGTCAGGAGTTGCCCTCTGAATCAATCTTACTGGTTGAAGATTGATTCGTAGGCTAGGTCGGAAAAGCCGATGCTACCTTGGACCGGCTTCGCGGGGTCTCCTGTGAGGCGATGACATTTCAATCTCTCATCCGAAGTAATAAACGTGGGGACCCTCTGAGTGTGGGGGATATCCTAAATCCTCTGCAACACCTTCATCAAGTTAGGTAAAGGGAGCGCCACTCCACTTGGCAATGCTGCAAGAAAAAAAATGACTTCACAATACGGCTCGTCACTGGCCAACCACCGACCATCCACGAAGACCAGTGATCCTTCCAATGTTTGTTTAAGGATGACGAATTGAAGAGTCCCTGTGACAAGAGCTTAAGCTATAGAACCCTGGTAAGCCATAAATTGACTTCAACATAGTCAATGCAGCCAATAGGCCAAGGATCATCCTTTCACCGTCGCCGAATTCTGGCTAGAGGATGACCAATGACATTATCATTCCCCAAGCATTGGGGGCGAGCTGCGCCGATGTGATTATGGTAAAAAACAGGAAAGACTGCGCAATGAGGAAAAGTGAGAGCCGGACACCGTTCCAAAATGTTTGAGGGTAAAAACTCACCCACCCAAGCGGAAGGGTATGATCCTCTTGTCCTTTGCTGAAAGACACAAAAGAACTGAAGGGATCGGATCCTGTAGTGGAAGCGTGCGAATGCGTGTGCTTCGATCTTGTTTTAGAATTGCAACAAATAAAATACACATAAGCATGAATAATAAGAAGTTAGTGATACATACCTTTGAAGACACCTCTTCAATATAGATATCAACGCCACCACAAAGTCTTCCTTGCTATCCTCTGGACGTTAAGAACTCAATTTGTGAGAATCGTCTTATAATTGGAAGGGAAATCGAGAGAGCGAGAGAGATTTTCTCATTGGAGTTTAAGAAACTCAACAACCGAGGACCGGGGACCGTTAAAAGGAATTGGGAGAGCCTCTCTTTTATAGGGAAGGAGGAGTGAGGGGAAAGTCACCACTTCCCCACTCACTTCCCCACTTCCCACCGTTAAAGGTGAGAAGTGGGAAGAGGTTACCCCCCATTTTCCTTTTCTTTTTTTTTTATTTTAATTAAAATAATAATTAATTAAATCTGCTTTAATTAATTAAAAAGAAAAAGAATTATTAATTTCATTAAATTAAATCTACTTTAATTTAACCGAATTAATATATCACATTAATTTAATTAAATAATATTCAATTAAATTAAACTTAAATTAATCAACTATATTAGAATCAAATTCTAATATTCATCCCTCTCATAATTTTGAATCCAATTCAAAATTAACTTTATATTATAATGTATCAACATACATCTCATACAATTAACCTTAATTCCCTTTAACTAATTTGAATAATTCAAATTATTTTCAAGACTAACTGTTCTTAACTATCCTTTATGAGCTAGCAAGGGGACCTAATGGACCTACAGATTGGAAGCTCCAATGATACGAGATTAATTGATTAAACTCATTAACCATATTAATCAACATTCATTAATTGTCGGTCACTCCACTAGAGACCCACAGTTGCACTCTTCTCACTGTAAAATATTTTGCGTCCATGGATTTTAACTATTAACGGTAAGTAAATCCTTCACGAGTTTTCGTAACCATAGATGGATCAAATTACTGTTTTACCCCTGTGTTACATCTTGTACCTTAAGTATCGCTGATCCTCTAATGAACAACCCGGTTATGGTCCAACCAATAACCGGAAGTCCCTCTTAGGCCAGTGAGAGGGTGGGCCCCTTGTTCAAGTCCCGGAGTCAGCACTCAAGAGAACACTCATCTACTTACCCTGAAGTTAAGAAGGAGTGAATTCCATCTTGTGTAGTTATGTTTCCAGCTCCCCACTCGGTCTCCTCCCCAAAATGGTAGGCATATTGAGTTGGCGGTTCGAGCCACTCTCACCCATACAAATCAAAGGACGAGTTCTAACAGGCAGAAGTCCATAACTCACTCAGGATTGAGATTGAGTTACCTGGTCATCCTATTGAAATATTAATCTATTAGCTAACGGTGTTATAGCTAAAGAGTAATTATTTTGTGGTCCAGTCTTATACAAATTCATTGTATAGGATACCCCCACTCGCATGTCTCCACACGAACAACCTGGATCAAATCATTTGTACCGAACTTTATCCATATAATATAAACCCTTTAGGTTACTACTAGAACATTATCCACCTGTGTATTGAATATATACTGTAAATCAAATATATATGTTGTATATTAAATATATACTATATATCTTTTATATACTGTTTCAGTTACATTAGAAAACCTCGGATGTTAGTTTATTGGGTTTGGGTAAATGCAATTCTATTAATAACAACTTTATTAAATGAATATTTGTTTTATGTTTACAAAACACGAGTTTAGGGCATAAGACCCAACAAGAACATAACCGATGATCTGATACTTCGAACAAATGTCAAGAAGGTCTTGCTCCATTGCTAGTCACGGAATGTGGTCATCGACGGACGGTTAGCCGCAAATGGAGCATTCTCACAACCGGCCATGATATATACAAAAACACGAAGAAGTTGAGAAGGCAAGTAGCGTGTGGAGCAAGATGAATCATCATCACTCGTTACTGCAGAATTTAAAGTCACCTCAGGTGCCGCCTCAGATCCCAACGACACTAGGAATTATAATCCTCAACTCCACCGTTTCGTGTAATGCGCGAGGGACGCGATCGTACGCGAAACAGCGAGAGGCATGTGTCCCCTCATAAATGCAGCTGTCAGACCATCACAACTGCTGCTCAACGCGCGCCTCACATCTTGATTCGAAAAAGATTATCTACAACACGTGCCTTGCCACCACGCGCCCAGCCTTACTTTAACGCTTTCGGACCAGGCTAACTCTTGGCCGAGCAGTCTGGCATCAAACGAGAGCTAACTATTGAGAGTAATTCGAACAAAACACGTGTCCACATCTACGAGGCGTGAGACCACAGGTGGTTACACACTGTACCCTGCGATGACAGGAGAGCGCGTCTCCACTCCCACAATACGGGGAGCACGCCTAGCCCTGCAACCTACGAGCAGCAGGCGACAAGCTCTAAGCTTGAATGTGGAGGTGCAACCCACTATTTATCGGGAGTGTACACTCTAGTCAGGTGCCATACAGCTATACGTGTCGCTACCACCCTAACCGTCGTCCTTCCTGGTCGACCATCTGAGTTTATAAAAGGGAAGGACCCTCACCTTCACCAAGTAAGTGAAAAATATGTCAATAACAATAAAGGTGTCTTTTCCTATTTCCTACTCTAAGTTCTAACTTGAGTGTCAGACTGTATTAGGCGAAACAGCAAACCGACATCGAGTTTTCTGGTTGCAGGCTCATTTGATTCTTGGCAAAGTCACTCGTTCGAGGGACACGTGGACCTTTCAAAAATTCACCATCAACATATTTAAAAGGAATCATCTCAAATACATCATTCCAAATATAACAATTATACTCAAAATAATAATGTATGATACATGCAAACTCTCTTATGGTGGTATTTTAATCTAAATAAATACTTTATGCAACATTTAAAACAATTTAAACATACATCAAACAAGCATAATTTGATTAGAAAAAAAAAACTAGCAAAATTGACCGACGTAATTGGCTTCGATGGGTCCCTCGCATCGGAGAAGTGGGAGTGAGTAGCCTCTTTTGTATAGGATCTGGTCCTTAAGGAGGTAGTGGGCTGCTCGCCTCCTGAGAACATGCATATAACATCTCTAAATAATTTGCAATATGTGGTACTTTAGGGAAAATGTGAGAAAAACGTTGTCAAAGTTGGAAGAAAATCACAAAATTCTATTTTTCAGGAAAAGTGCCTAGCGCAATTTGACATGGTCAAACCTCCAAAACGTGCGTTTCACTCAATGAAGGGCAAGAGAGTCATTTCAAATGTGTTTAAATGAAGCAAAATCGTGAGTCTAAGTCAATGAGAGGTTGTTGGGAGAATCTTAACACATTTCCTCCTAAAATGGTGGGAAGTCTAACACTCTTTGAAGGACTATATAAGAGAACCTCTCCCCCAATACTTCATCATCCTTTTTCCATCTCAAATTCAGTCTCATATAGTTTTAGTTATCGTTTTCCAGTTTTGGAGTTCATAGGAGTTAGGTTTTAGTTGTTCTTTCTTTGTATTTTCAAACCTCTACTTGTTGTTTCTATTTTAATTCAAGTTCTTACTTTCATTACAACAAAGAAAAGACATATAAGCATGAATAAAGGGAAGTCAGTGATAAATACCTTTGAAGACACCTCTTCAATGTAGACACCAACGCCACCACAAAGTCTTCCTTGCTATCCTCTGGATATTATGAACTCGGTTTGTGGGAACCGTCTTATCATTGAAAGGGAAATTGAGAAATTGAGAGAGTGCTTTTCTCGTTTAGAGTCTCGAAAACTCTATCAACCGACGTTCGGGGGATCATCAAAAGAAATGGGAGAATCTCCCTTTTATAGGTAAGGAGGACTGAGGAGGAAGACACCACTTCCCCACTCACTTCCCCACTTCCCACCATTAAACGTGGGAAGTGGGAAAACCTCCCCACTTTCCACCATTTGGTGGAAAGTGGGGAGGTTTTCTCCCATTTTTTTTCCGTTTATTTTAATTAAAACAAATTTAATTAAAATAATAATTAATTAAATCTAATTTAATTAATTACCAAAAAGAATTATTATTTTAATTTAATTAAATCTAATTTAATTTAACCAAATTAATATGGACACTTTAAAATACAAAAAATATCAATAAATAAAATTAACTTTGTTATCATCAAAACATTAATTAATTAATTAATTAAAATTAATTAATTTGAGATTAAGGCCAAAAAGCCAACAATCTCCCTTTTTTTATGATGACAAACTTCCAAAGAAAAATACATAGATATCATAGTAAATCCAAAATATCATACTTACTTAAAAATCATTCAAAGATTAATTTCTCCCCCTCAATTGATACATCCATGGATTAATAAACTAATAAATCATGAAACATTTTTAGAACAATTTTTTCTTAAAMTTCTCCCCCTTTGGAATCATCAAAAAGAACAAAAAAATAATAATTAATAACATAAAAAGCTCCCCCTAAAAATATGAACACAATTTTGCATAAATGGTCTCCCTATCAATATGCATTTTAAAAAAATAACAAATACAAAATCAAGATGCATCACAACGAATAATACCAAGTTCAAGTCTAATTTTGCAAAAACATTCTTCATTTAAAGGCTTGGTAAAAATATCCGCTAATTCATTATTTGAGCTTACAAATTCAAGAGTAATATGACCGTTTCGCACATGCTCCTTATAAAGTGATGCCTAATATCAATATGCTTAGTCCTAGAATGATGTATAGGATTTTTAGTCAAATTTATGGCACTTGTATTATCACAAAATATAGGCACATTTTCAAACTTTAATCCAAAATCACAAAGAGTTTGTTTCATCCAAAGAATTTGAGTACAACAACTAGCAACCGCAATATATTCCGCTTCGGTAGTTGATAAAGCAACCAAATTTTGCTTTTTACTAAACCAAGAAACTAAGGAACTACCAAGAAATTGGCAAGTCCCACTAGTACTCTTTCGGTCAAGTAAACTACCCGCAAAA
>NW_019104568.1:92545-130041 GCF_001995035.1 Momordica charantia
CAACAATAAAATTTCTCTCACAAATAAGATGGAAAGAAAAATTGAGAACTTGGAGAGATTAGCAAAATGAGAATTTTGAAGTTATGGAGGATTGAAAATAAGAGAATTGTTGTGTAATTTTGAATGAGAAGTTTAGTTTAAATAGAGGGAAGAAAATGGTAATAAAATCAAGTTTAATTTTAAACCATTAGATCTTAATCATTAAGAATGAATGGTTGAGATAATTTTGAAAAAAATAAATTAAGAATAATATATATATATATATATAAAGAGATGTGACAAGTTTTTTTAATTATATATAATATTAATAATATATATATATATGTGTGAGAAAACGGTAAAGTTTCAAAATTTTTTTTTAAACTGACACAACATTTAATGTGACAGTGACTTTTTTTTTTTAACAAAGTTACCGTTGGTAACTTTTGATTTTTTTTTGATTTTTTTTAATCTTTTTCTTTTCTTTTTCAATATATATATATACTTTAAAAAGAAACTTGTCACTTGTCACCTTACGAACTGTCCATGTCATCTTCTCGGGTATTTTTCCTTCCAATTTGTTTCGATCGTAACTTCTCTGTTTGAGCTCCGATTTGGATGATCTAACAGTCGTTGGAATCGTTGTAACGAGCTCTACACTATAGAAACTTTAAAATACAAAAAATGTCAATAAATAAAATGAAGTTTGTTATCATCAAAACATTAATTAATTAATTAATTAAAATTAATTAATTTGAGATTAAGGTCAAAAAGCCAACATTAGCTACCCTGATACTTCAATAACAAAAGGTGTTTCAAGAACACCTTCAATATATTCCCTTTCAACTGCAAGGGTCCCTCCACAGATACGTTCGTGGACAAAATAAATTTGCTTTTCTATCTGCAGTTGCCAATAAAATGTTAATTTATAGGCCACTGATCCCAAAGTAGAAAACAAAATTAGTTGGAAAAGAAAATAATTAGAGTTGACTCAATCCACAAGCCAAAGTATGAAGCACCATGGGAGGGTGAAGGAATAGGAGCTATCACGACACGACCATGTTCAAGGAATAGCACTTGTATGCCTCTGTACTTACTACTTACTACCAACTTCAGTGAGAAAGACATTAAATTGACCCCATTGGGAAAGATCGTGAGGGAGGGAGGTTAACGATTACATTGTTAATGTTATCTTCAACCTCCGTTTCAAGATGTTGTAACTCAAGGATTGCTATTGAAACCTCAAATTTAGAAGGAATTTTTACACGAGAGGTCATAGAAAGACTTCCTTTTCCATTGGCATCTTCTCACCTTCTATTTTGAGTTCCATTTCTACACACTTTCGTAATTGATCCCTGGCATCACCCCTAGTAACTATTCTGTTGGGAAGGATGTTTTATCTTCTCTATTTTACCTATTCTTTTTACTCAATACAATTTTATCCATTCTTTTTATTTAATACAATGTTATGCCCAACAATATACATATATACACAAACACACATGTATACAACGAGTTTACAAGATAGATTATTTTCATGCAGCATTAAAACTAGTAATTCTTTTGACAGGATTTCATATTCAACAGTCAGGTAAGTTCCAACACAATTGAATGACTATGCCTCCTCTCCAAGTATATCACCATGAATTAACCAAGTGTAGTAGCTGCCACAAAACAATAAAAGCTTATTTCATACAAACTCTTACGAGAGATTTCAGCACAGTAAAAAGTTACATTACAAGTATGAGGAATGCAATATAATTTATGCTAGGATCTTTTTCGGTGTAGACCAAAGCATATTGTTCAGACAATACAATTACGTAATTTCTTTGAAGATGACATTTGTAAATACCTGAGCTGATAGGACGTGGATATCGTAGATATAGGCTTGTTTAAATATGGTTCAAGGACAAATGTGATATATGGGACAAATCGCACCATTAGAGGTCTAGGGGTCATGAACTCGAGCTGGGTCTTGGTAGATATTGTTGGGGGTTGTTTTTGTGTCGTTCGTAATTGTCTTCGCAAGTTGTCTGAGGGGAAAGCTTCCCGCCGCTCCATCGATGTCGCGGTAATGTGTCGTCGGCAGAGATCAGTGGAGGAGGGAGAGAAGAAAGGTGGTTTGGTGTGAGTTGGGAGAGACCGGAGAGCGACATTGAAAGATGTGGTGGGAACTGAGGAGGTAAAATGTTTAAGAAGTATAAAATTTTTAAGTTAGGTTTAAAATGTGTCACTTTTAATGGCTGGCTATGGCGGGCTAAGCCCGACATTGAAACCTAAAAAAAAAAATTGTTCTGTTTTAGTGCCTTTTTTTTTAGCTTGTCTGATATTGTTTCCTCTGTATTTTTTTGTCTGACATTGTTTCTTCTATGTTCATTTTTGTCTGACATTAAAACTCATATTTGTATTAGTGTTTACAGCAAAGATTAATCTTAAGCAGTTTGGTTCTCTTTGACTTTTTCATCAGGTAGATATTATCTTTAAGCATGATAAAAAAAAAAGTTATACGTATCTATTGGGTGCATATATTACTAAAGCAAATAAAAACTACCTCGTCATCATCATCTTCTAAATCAGTGACAACATGTTTGTCCATCAGTTCCCTTCTTTAAAACCTCTTTATTAACATGAACCTAAATTCTTCAAGTTAGTACACATTATTATCAAAATTAAGCTTTAATGGTGAGATTCGCTCACCTTCTTTAGTATGATATTCTCCTTACATTTGTAGCATCTTTGAGGAAATATCATCATCAGATTCAGTTTTTGAATATTCTTTTATTTCTCTTCTCTTCACTGCAACTCATCATTCATCGTTCCATTCTCTTCATCAGACTTTGTATCATCATTTAAAACATTTGATAAATTCTTAAATTTAGAAGATCAATAAATGTATATACAAATAGAAGAATTATTAAACTTAGAAGGGCAATGCATGTATCACTATTTTTTTTTAACTCAAATCAATACTTGCATTAAATTAAATATGCCACAAGGGCTACAATTGAAAAAGGTGGGCCATTTTGATAAAGAACCCACGAAGGAAAGTCAGTATTCCATGAGGCACTAAGTTGAGATACAAGAGCATGTTTTGGCAATTGATTTGTCCAGACAATCATCTCCCTTTGCACATGGATGAAGAGGATACCTTGGAGAAGAACTTCTAGCCCCAAGAGTTCAAGAGTTCAAACACCAACACTGTCGTCTCATCTAATAACTCAAATTCCTGTGATAGCAACGCGATAGCCACAAGACAATCAAATTTCAGAATAACCCTTCCGAAGCCGGACCAAATACTTTGACATGCGCAATTTTGATAGATCAAATCTGCTAATTCAGGGTTTGTACAGACAAAACAAGTAGATTGATTGTATTATGTTGAGCCCTCTTGACATAAGCCCCTATTTAAAACAAGATTTCCAAGCGCAGGATCTGCGCTCGAGAGGAATGAGGGACGATCTAATTTATGAATTGTCACATTAATTGTTATGTTGTCCATGATTTTCTTTTTGTTTCCTTCTTTGGGAAACTTTTTTATTGTTTATCCTACAACTGTGAAGGGATTCTGAAAATCAGCAACTTTCCCCGTATAATTGACATTTTAAATGGGGTTGGATCTGAAACGTTCGGACCAGGATCTGCTCTGATGATCATCTCGGACGAGCCGCCACTCAGATTCAAATAGCTTAGACTGAGTTTCCTTATGTGCCATTTTATCGCCCCTTCCAAACTTGTGAATTTCACCTTCTTTATTTTCAGAGAAACACAACCATGTTCCATATTGGTTTGGTTTTCCTCTATCAACACCTATAATAGCATAACAATCATCACAAATCATTGGAAGATAGAAAATATGATCCAAAAAGGAAATGACATCAAATCTGATAACTCTTGTCAATAACGACTTTCCAATGAGACAAATGTCAAGCTTTTTCTTCGTGAAGATTGTAGAAGAGTCATTCACAGCAAACAGAATTGCATCTTCCTTCGAAGTTACTTTAGCCTATTTCCCCTTACGTCCCACTAAGTCTCCACTGCCCCACTTTTTGTCGATGTCATTCAATTTCTTATTTTGCCTTTTCTGAGCATCCTCACACTCTGCAGTATTCATGGCAACCTCCGCTTGGGTTCTTGATGATTGAGTCTGTATATTTAAATATAAGACATTTATCTTTGTAAAACCGAACAAGACATTTATAGATAACTATTGAAGTTATACCTCTTCTTTCCCTTTCTAAGGTGATTCTGCACGATTCCTTTGAACACCCTGATGTTATACCAGCAGCTTTTAATTTTTCACTTGATCGTCGAGATGCTCATCTTCTAACTTTGATCATATCTACTGACTTTATTTAGATTTTAATTTATTTAAATATAGAAAGTAGTTGGACTTATGTCGATATACTCCTCAAGTTTGATTTTAAAATTCTTTTTAAATTACGGGAAGGCAAAAAACAAGTTTTTAAACTTTTCTTTTGTTTGTTTTCCATGGTTCAAAGTCCAAAAATTAGAACAAAAAGACTGTTGGACTTACCTCCCTCAAACAACTGTTGAAAAGGCAGCTGGAACGACAAATCGGGGCATTGGACGATGGATTAGAGCGTAGGCGGCACGCAGACTTATGGATCTGGGTGGATCTGCAATTCGACGAGTGACAAACTGACACGTGGTGGATCTCGTTTGGGGTTCCCTCATTGGTGCGGTTGGCAGCAGGCGATGGTAGACGACATATCTAGGCTAGGTGATGCTGGACGTGAGGGTAGATCTTGATGTTCGACGCTGGAAAGAACATAACAAAAAGTTTCAGCGGTAGTGCACGGACTGTATATGGGAGGAGATTGAGTTCCAACAGCCTCAGTGCTGAACGAAATAGGACGAAACCGATCGAATAGGGACGGATGAACTAACCGAAACAGGACTAAGGCAACATAGGAGCTAACTAGAGACCTGACAGCGATGGTAGAGGACTATATGTAGAGATGAAAGTTGGAGGAGTTAGATGGAGATATGAGGCAAAAAGGAGCGGGCTGCTATATTACAAACCTAAATCCCTCCACTTCAAGACACAAGGTTATGGTTCTAGGTTTTCTTAAATTTCCATATTCATATTTACTCTTTCATTTCTAGGAATTTTACATTTAGATCTGTAAATTTCAAAATCTACCTAAACAAATTTTTAATAGTTTTAATATCTACTTTCAAAATCTGATTTCAAAATATAGAGTATCAATTTTAAATTAGATTTAAGTCGTTTAAAATTTATTTTTCATTATTTGATTGTTTTATTAGATACAATTGATTCCCTACGATTAAGGTTCGTTGTTTTTGCTATCCGTTCTATCAAATAAATTCCTAAAATTAAGCATATATATTTAATTTGTATAGGGGTATATTGGTATAAAATATTTATTTATGATTAAAAAAATGACACTTAGCCATTTATGCAATATCTGATATGTTTGACTATTTTTAAAATGCGTTATTTATTTTGGTCATTCCTGTAGTGAAACAAAACTGAAAATATTTATGGAAATCCTGGGTAATGGCCAAATCCACAGCACACTAATGAAAAATGATCGTAATTTTTATAATTTTAATGGCAACACATCTTTTACGAAAATTATGAAAGGGGTAATTTTTCATTTTTACCGAACACATCCGCTGTCCCTGGGTTCACGGAGACTGCCACTACGTCATTTGACAATTTTATCGGCCCACATTTCAGGAGCCACAAATTCTGTATCAAACTCAAAACTAAATCCCTAAAATTATCTCTACCCTACATAAATGGAAAATAAAATTTAAACTAATATAGATCATGTTTCAAAATTAAATCAATCTCTCTATGCCCAATTAGGATTTAACTCATTCCAGCTACCTTATTTGCCACCATCCTGTCTCGCTAATCTTCTATTCCATTGCATGGGTCCTCTCACTAATCTTCATCGTGCATCAATCTTGTTTTCCATGGAAATTCCTCTAGAATGAGTTAAATCCTAATTGACGTTGAGTAAGGCGGTTTTGGCCTTACCTAGACTTACAAAGTGCCACATGAGAGTGAATCTGATGATGATAAGTGAGAATGAGTAGATGATGAAGGATAATGTCGRACATGGATCAGTCCTTCCGACCATGACGTAATGCTAGTAAATAATAACGTTGGCCACGATGTAGAAGACAAAGAGTGTACCAATGATCTCCAATTTCTAGGCTATGCTCTAATGAAAAAGCAGTCCACTCTTTTTTAAAAGCAAATCTACTTATGATCTTCTTCATACTGTTATGACTATTTTTTGTTGTGAAAATCCAAATTTTAGAGTACATTTTAGCAATCGTAGTGGTGTGGGCCCTAATTTTGTTGAGTTACATGGTCAGTAACTTTGTGCATAGATACCTTATAGATAGTTCCACATACAGTGGAAGTGAAAGTGTGAATGTAACTCAGGTCATATAGACACACATTCGCAAACTCTATAGATACTCTATAATGGAGAGCACACACCAATTCTAGATGCACCAGAATATGTGTTCTTTAAAAAAATGGAAAAAGTAGAAGAGGGTGACATTATAAGTGGAAGCACAACATGTTCTAGACGCACCAACAAACGCGTTCTTCAGAGAATAGAAGAATGATAAGATTTGTGGAGATAGTTCCATATACAAAGTTTGAATGACGTATGTTGTATTATGTATATGCCCTATAGCCTGCTGTATAGTTGTGGATACAGACCCCGTGGATAGTTCCATATACAGAGGAAGCGAAAGTGTGACTTTATAATAGGGAGCATATATCCGTGCTAGACACACGACAAAACACATGGTATGATTATTTTAGTTTCCAATATACTTAGTCTTTTTATATTCCAAAATCCCTTAAACTTCGTCTCAATTAAATCTTCTTTAAGTTTATAGTTCATATTTTAGCTTTTCTATTTTTCTTGTAAATTTAGGATTTTAAAGAATAAAATAAAAAATGATCTTCAAGTTATTTGTAAAATATTTATTAGGCGTATAGATCGTCGATTTCCTAAAATTATTATCCATCTTTTTAGGTAGTATAAGTTGGTTAAAGATTTCCTAAAATCAATATGTTTTTGTTTAAGATATATCTATCGTAAACAAAAGGTAGAATTGTACCATATTTTTGCTATTTGGTTGAAGGGGCATATTTATCTTAAATAAAATTGAAAATTAAATCATAATTGAAAGTTAGTCATTATCACAATGTCAGATTTATCATTTAAGAATAGAGGCAGTGCCCACACCACACTAAAATCAAAGTTCAAAGGCCCAAACCTACATGCAAGGCTCACCCATTTGGACAATTCCCAGACCGGATCCCACATCCCAGTATATCCCACACGTGCTCGCCCCACAACCTGACCCACGCCTAGCCCAAACCTGTGTGCCTAGCCCCTTCGCACGCGTGCGATTTAACAATCATGCCGAACCGACTAACCCGTCAGTTCATCGGCCATTTCGGCACAGGTTTAGTATATTCCTTCGGGCTCTAATTTTTCTATTCCTTCCATAAATTTGCAGTYTGGAACCGGCTCGGCCCCAAACCGAGTCGAACTGAACCGTTTACACCCCTATACCAAAATATCGATCCCTTCCCAAATGCATCCTATTCGAAAATTCTTTTGATCCAATTTAGTGTTATAAAAATTGAAATAAAAAAGAATAAAACTAATTGAAACACACCCAGCAAAATAGGAAATCAACTTAGATTTTGATTCAATAGTGATTAAAAAGATATATGTATGAGGGCAAAAGAGAAAACAATTGTAATATGCTTCACAAGTTGAGTAGAAAAAAATTCAAAAAATAATTATATGGGTGTAACGTGGAATGATGTGAATATTTTTTTTAAAGGAAGATCTACTTTTCTCCTATAAAATAGGGTAAATTTGGAACTTGTTATGTTTTAATTTCAGACCCTTCAAAATCCGACTTATTTGGAATCGAAATTTTTTAACAAAAATCGTGATTTCAATCGCTTTTGATTTCAAATTTCCTCCTTTGGTTTTCAAACCAAACTACATAAATGATTTAAAAATCATTGTGTTCATTTCAAATCAAGTTACAAACAGAGTGTTAAAGTGTGTAATAGTGTGGTTATATGACAAAGTGGTGACCATCACAATCCATGAAGGAAAACTATAAAAAATGACATACTTGGCCAATAAAACAGCCTATTCTAGGAACTGGAATATGAAAAAAATTTAACCTACTGAACACCTTCTCAAAAGTCATGGGGATCCTCAATTAATGAAGGTATCTCGACAATTATGGCATCCCTATTCACAATTGGAAAGAAATAATTGCCTCCAAAGCTGCCTTATTATTCTCCACCTTGACATGTAAGGAAGAAGTAGGTAAATTCCTCAAATAATGCTTATCACAAATTTTAATACAATTAAGATCGATAGCCTCCCCATATTCCAAAACGGTGTTTGAATCGATTGTTGTTGCTCCTCCGCCCACCTGCTGCTCCGTCTTCCTTGCCCTTGGACCATGGAAGTTCTCTGAACCAAAACGAAATGAAGATGAAGAGTCATCCCAAAAGATGACTGGCGGGTGCTCTCTCCAATTATGTGTTTAACAACTCTTCAAAGTGCCCAAATGACTAAGCCACGGACCATACATAACAATGTTGTCTTTGATTCTATCAGCCACAACAACATGGTCAACATCCAATAGGGAGATCCCCAACACCCGATCACCGTCCACTATCACATAAACCAGCGGGGAAGAAAGATCCTCCCTGAAAATTGCCTCCACACCAGCAAAAGAGATCCTTTTTATATTTAGATCCATACTACTTACTTGTTGAAAAAAACCACGTTGTTGAAAAAAACCACAGAAGAATCAGAGCAAAACAGAGAGAAAACACTGTCTGAAAAAATTCAGTCAGAAGATTGAGAGAAAAGGTACCCCTTTCACGGAGGAGGAACATAGGAGGAAAGCAGGCCACTCCTCACCCTCCCCACTTTTTGTGGAGAGGGTAAAGTAGGTCTATTAATAGAGAAATAAAATAAATAAATATTTCTAAAGTGGGGTGCACATATTTGATTTAAAATTACTCTACCGGAATCTACCTTCTCTTTCGTATGTGATTATTGATTACTTTTTTTTTCTCCTTTTTTAAACATCTTCACTTATCTTTTGCATTTTCATTGGCAGATTTCTTCTCTCTTCAAACTAATTTTTTTAATTCTATTTTTCCTTTTTTTCATTGTTATTCAAATTTTTTTTTGACATCTTCAGTTTCTTCCTTCCTTAAGGTATTTAAATAATTTTTATCTTCTTCTCTATTTTCATTCCCAAATTTTTTAAAAATAAGAAGAAAAGTTTGTTTATTTTAGTTTGATATTTTCATTTTATTTGTAGTTTTATTTCAAATAATTGTTTTATGGGCCCATTTAATCAATATTATAATTTTATTTTATTTTTTACTCATTTTGATGTATTCTTTTTATTTGTAAATTTATTTTCAAATAATTAAATAATTGTTTTATTGTTCTAATTTGAAATAATATAAGTAAATTTTATGTGTTCCCAATATGCATTAAAGAAATTTTAAACATCACTAAATAAAAACAAAAACTAAAAGAGTAGATAGTAACAAAACTTTAGAATAAGACAACATATATCTTTTTTTCCACAAAGGATAAAACAATATTTCATTAAAAAAAAAACTTTAAATGTGCAAATGAGAAAATATTAATTAAGAGAGATAATAAGCAATGTTGGGATCATATAGTAACTTTTTTCCTTATATTATATTCCTACATCAAAATCATTTGATTTTCCAGTCCTGTCTATTCTCATGAAGAATAATTGAAGTTGTATTTGCTCGAGTGAATGGGATGGTATTATGGTTTGGAATTCAATTTGGGTAAATATCTATAGATATTGAATAATCAAACATAAGTGATAAATTTAAATATGTTGAAAAATATTTCATGAACTTATTGAAAATTCAATGTTCTTTAATTATATGTTATGAGCTAGCTATTGATTGGACAATAAAATTTTTAACTAAACCTACATTTCAAGAATATTTTTACTCAAATGTTGAAAATTTTTAATTGATGCCTGTCTATGACCAAGAAGTCGTCAGTTCGAATCCCTCACTTCACATGTTATATTAAAAAATAATAATAATCAAAATTCATAAAAATGATGAATTTAAGAATTAAAAAAGAGCAAATAATTAATTATAACATACTTAGACATGGGGATGAATAGATACAAATATTTTCCTGCATTCAAGAAGAAAATGAAAAGGATATAAAATTGTTAGAAAGGAATAGAAAAACAAAGTAATAAAGAAAAGGGAAAATAAAAAATAGATGAAAAAGTCATACATATTTTAAGAAAAAGAGAAGTACGCCAAGATGCCTATTTTTTTTAAATAGGAATAAGAATAAAATAAAATAAAACAATGAGTAATTTTTCTTTTATTCTAGGTGGGGATCAAACTCAGAACCTCCTCGTTTGAAATATATGTCAATTAGCCTTGAATTATATACTCGTTTGGACAAATAATCACTAATTAACAAGAAAGAGAATGTAGCATTAACAAGGGAGGGAAGGTAGAATATTTGGATAGAGTAGTTTTACTTTCAACTATCTTGACCCACTCAGAAAATATTTATTTTTTTTTATTTTATTTTAATTGTATAATATAATAGACATACTTTCCACCCCGCACACCTTAGATGAACGAGGTAAGTAAAATTTGAAGATAGAGAAAATTTCCCCTTAAAGCACAATCTTAATAGAAAGTGAATGGAAATAAATATTTTATTTTAAAAATTTTGAAAATATTTAATATATTTGGAAATTACCAATACTTAAAAAAAAAAATCAAGTAAAAAATATATTTGACATCGTTAATAAATTGAGACTCTAGATTGGTAGTATTTGTAAACGTTATTCCCAAATCACAATTTTCCTAAAACTTAAACTTCCTAAACCAGCAGTTCAAATATAAGCTTTTTTAAACCCAAATTTATCCAAATCTATACCTCAAACACAACTTTCTTAAACTCAAGTTACCTACAACCCTGCATCCTCGGGTGTTGGCGCAGTGACAAGAGRCTTGGGTGTTGACACCCAAGATCCAGATTTACGTCAAGATATGTTTTGGTTAGTCAAAAAGTACTTATGAGATATTAAATAAAAGTTATGCACCTAAGCCCCTACAACTCTCTACCACATTCAATCACACATTGAAAAGGCCCATTGATTATATAATAGAGGGTTTTGAAGTACCACCATCCTAAATTTAAATCTCCAAATTCCCCAACAATACTTTTTTTTCATAAAAGACAAAGGATTTCAAACATGGAAAGGATATCATGTGACATATAACCTATGGGGTATTGGACCTCATGGATTGCCCTCTTAGTAGGGTATATTTTTTTTAGGTCAAAGAGAAAAATGAAGAAACTTATGGCTGAAAATCTATAGGAGATGAATGAGTTGTTTAAAACTAGAGCACATCAATTTTATCTTTTTACGTTACAAATAATGCACTAAGAAAAAAACAAAATTTGATATGAATTTTGGAATTATGAAAAGTGACTTTTTCAATAATTAAAAGTACTTTTAAAATTTTTTGTAATGTTTGAGTTCTTATATTTGGAGTTTTTTTTTTTAATTTTTCGGAATTGATGTCGTGTGATTTATGCTGTAGATCCATATAATTAGGATTTATTGTGTGGAATGAACGATACTGTTGTAACCAGCGTAGGACTTAAACTTGAGACCTTAAGGTAGGTGGTACCACAAGGCTGCAAGTACTTATCACTTCACCGTTCCAAAGACTACCTTCCAATTCAAATTATCATAGGATTATGTTTAGAAATAACATAAAAATACATACTAAAAAAATTAAAATACCCTTTGGAAAAAGTTCAGGGCCTTATGTACTTGAAAGGAGATGCCTTTAATATAAGTGATTTATCAAAAATACTTTAATTAGTTTGCAAGTAATCTTATTATGCTTTTAAAAATGGACTTTGGTGGCAAGCACTTGAACCAAAAACATTCTACGAACGCATTTCACAACCACTTTCGGAGCTTTTAACTAATGAATTTTCAGGGATCCAATTCCACTCCTGAACATGTCATAAATACTTTTAACACAACTACTTCAGTTATAAGTACTCGATAAAAAAAATATTTAATAAAATCACTTTAATGTTTAGTTTTATACTCTTAAACTCGTGACTTTTTCCCAAACAACTCTATATTTATTTCCAAACCATTAAAATTTCGAACGAGAAAGTACTTTTGATACTGTCAAAAAGCCAAAACCCAGACCAATACCTCTAACCAAAACAAAAGAGGTCAAAATTGCATGATTCCAAGTAGCAGTTGGAAAGTCCATTGTTGGGAGTTTAAAGACTTTTTAAACCCCTTTTCTTATTGTTGCTACTAATAGCACTAATTTTATGGTGGGGAAATTTATGAGCCTCAAAAATCAGTTTCCAAAATTTTCACCCCCATTTTTTTTTTTTTTTTTTTGAAATGGAAGAAGCCTGTGGTAATTACATTAGGGGTTAGTTCAACTGTTTTTCCTACCAGAGTAATTAATTGGTGTGGAAGGATATGGTTGTAGCTGTAGTGGTTGGCAACCATAAAGGCCCTCTCTTAAATTTTGAAAATTTGTCTTTTCATTATTGAGATTAAAAAAATATGGTCAATAAATAAGAAAGCAAAAATTTGAAGGCTTAATTTTGTTTGAAGGCTTGGCATACCCAACTTGAAGGTTAATTGTCTCTAAGTCTCAAAGACAGATATGAAATTTAGATGAATGGGTCCTTATTTGTCATTTCCAATTTTAGAAAACATTTCTAAAATTGTATATAATTTTTGGAACTAAAAATATATATTGATCCCATTTGATAATAAATTTATTTTTAGTTTTTTCATAAAGAAATAAACTTTGGCTTGTTTTCTTTCCTTTTTTGTTTTGTTTTTTTTTTATAAATATTTTGCATTCTTAAGCAATTTTAAAACACAAAAACAAGTTTTGGAAAAATACTTTTTATTTTTAAAATTTTTGAGTTAGAATTTTACACAATAACAAGTATTGGTGAGTAAATAAGTTTATTTTTCTTTGAAAATAAAATGCTTATAAAACAGATATATTATCAATTACCGTCGAGCTATATTCGCTTTGACGACACACATTGCTTTTTGTTTTCTTTTTAAGTTTCCAAATTTTTTAAATATAAATGAAATTACTATCTTATCATTTTTACTCATAAATGCATAATATATATTACAAATAAATATATCATAACAATTTTTAATATTCTATATATACTTCAAAAAAATTCAAGTAAAACTCTAAAATTTGAAAGCCATCAACACTTGTTTCTTGTTGTCTATTTTTTATTTCTGACTTTTAGTTTTTATCTTTAAAAAAGAAATTAGAAGTATAAGGATATGTTTAGTCATTGTTTTATAGTTTTTGTCCTATATTTTTTACGAAAAGAGAAAAAAAATTGTAATCATTTATCATTTCTTATTCTCTAAAATATTAGATTAAAATGTTAATTTTACTTAATACAAAATTTTCCAAAATAAATGTTAAATTATTATGTGATTTTAAAATTTTCAATATTTGTTATGTATTTTATAATCAAATAACAGTTCTATTAATATTTTTACAAAATAAGAGTAACAAGATAGGGAAAAAACTAATTTCTCCTATCTAAAATTTGTCCACAATATTAAAATACTTCTAGAAAAATGATAAATAATAAATAGAATAGATTGACCAACACATAAATACACCTAAAAGAAACTAACAATTTTATTGTCTTCTTAATTTCTTAAGAGTATTATATTTCAAAGAAGTGTTAGAGTTCAAAGCTATGATTTTTTAAGGAAAATTATTGATTACTAATGTCTTCACCAATTGAACTATATTCAAGTAGATTAAATTGTTTTAAGAGAAGAACTATAATTGGTTCAATGTAGTGTTTTAAATATTTTTTATCACGATGAAAATGTCGATTTCCCAATTTTAAGAAAATGTTGAGAGGAATATAAAAATAAAAATTCATAACAAACATTTAAATTAACAAATAAGCATTTTATTATTTTTGAAATAAACTAAAAAATTAATAATAATAATATTATTATTATTATTATTATGTCTACCTTAGTCTTAGTGATATTTTAGTGATGTTTTTCAAATTTTATTAGGTTTTTTTTTTTTTTTTATACTGTGGAAATGTCAACAGAAATGTGAATGATATGCTTGACAAAATTAAAATTAACCTAACCTACGCATGTGTGACAAGATATCCTTATATATGACAAGGTTAGTTAACTATCATATCCAATTCATTAACAAAAGAAATCTAACTCCATCAAGATTTTAAATATATTTTTAAAATGGACATATATATTTACCTTTTGATTGGAGATATATGTCAATTATTGTTGAGCTATGCTCGCTTTGGCAGCGGTTAAGAATATTTGATTTGGCAACCCACCAATAATCATTATTATATATATAAACGTTAATATAATTGATGGAATTAATAAGACATATATAATGGGAAATTGACAAAATAAATAAGATATATATAATTGGAACCGTTGTAAATATATAAAAAATGTTTAGTAAAATTAGCAAAATAACAATCACATTCAGTTTTTTTCAAATATAGTATTTAAAAAAAATGAAGGTTCAATTTTAAACTGACAGTTTTACCCAAATAATATATATTTGTAGTGTATCTATATTATATCTGACTACTGATATATGTGACTATTGATATATGTATGTGATATCCATCTGATATATTACTGATATGAGTGTTTGAAATATTTGTAATAGGTATGTGATATAAATCTAATATACTACTAATATGAGTGTCCGTGCAATATGTATGTGATACACATTTAATATACTACTGATATGAGTGTCTGATATACTATTGATATAAGTGCAAATTTTTGCTACATTTGAAATTTTAAAAAATAGGTGATATATTTTAAAATTGATAAAAAAATTTTGCTACCCACCATAATTTTCCTATATTAATTGGTACCAAGTTTGGGTTTTTATTGAAATGTAAGTATTGGAGGTTAACATAGATGGGGATGGTGGGTAGAATTTAATTCAAATTTGCTCTGTCTCCTCTCTTGGTCACATTCACTACTTTCTAATAATCACATTCACTACTTTCTAATAATGCTTCTTATGAAATTAATGTTTATATATTTGCCTTCTCTTTTCCCTCAAAAGAGAAAAAAAGTTCGGTATATCTATCGAAAAGGTGAAGAATTTATTCATTTTTTTTTTAAAATAAGACTTGTATTTCCCTTGCTTTGAAAGAAAGAGAAAATTTCATGGTTATTTTCAATTTTAATCTATCATGGATGTGGAGGCGAACCAAGCCATCTTGGCCTGGTATGGAAACCAACCTAACACGATTGAGTGCACTCCTGATAATAAGACGGTCGCTGGCACCCTGTACCCAAACTTATTGTGTGCTACCAAAGATCGTACAAGATGCTGCCAAGCCCCTCACCTACACAATAGTAGGAGATAGAAGATGTCGGTGGTTCCCACAAACCCTCGATGTGGTATACCTCTCCCTTGTGAATGCCCATGAGATGATGAGAGTGGAGACCTCCCCTCACATCCTCTCCATCTCATATATAAAGAAAGAGGCAATGCTAATAGAGGTAAGCCGTATTTTCCCTGCACCCTKTGAGGACTCGACACACACATTGAAGCAAACTCTATCATTGAGATTCCTGCTCCTTCATTATTTTTGCTCGATAACTGTTTGCCCCTACTTGAGTTATAATTTAAGTATCAGAGTGCATTTGTCAGTGTACACACCAGTGTAAGATTTATATATGCGTGTGGATGTAGAACAGTATCAGAGACGAGAGTGTACGTGACACTCGAATGGCACCTACGTGAACCTCGGAATCGGCATCAACAGAGTTCCTAAAATATTTATGATAACAACTAATCAGTGTAATAAAAAATTTGCAAAATTTTTAATGTTTACTATATTATTGTACCTACCAGCTTTTAATTGTAAAAATTTAAAACCCTTAAGTGGTAGGACATGTCAAATTGAAAATGAATTGCACTATAGGTTATAATGGGTTTTGCAATTATATATATGGTTTATATATATTATTGTTTTTATCTGTTTAGTTAGTTACTAATAAGTTATGAATTATCAATTGTCTTAATTTTAATTGAATCAATAACATGGTCCAATTTTCCTTATTATATATGTAACTTTGAAGATTTAATTTTTAGATTTAAATACGTTTTTATCATATACTTTCGACTTTAGTTCATTTTGGTCAATGTAATTTCAAAACGTCTATATTAGTTATTGTATTTTGAAATTCTCATCATTTTAGTCCTTGTACTTAACATTTGTTTTGATCCCTTACTTTTAAAATGTGTGATCCCTTCATTTTCACTTTTAATCTCATCTTCTTTCGATCATATTCTTTGCATGACATCTCACTTGTAAAATTTATTAAAATATAGTCATAATTTTCTATCAAAGGATTCTTTTAGTATAAAAYTTTTCAAATCAAGATTAAAATATTCACTTTTTAATAGTACAAACATTTTGAAAATATAGAAATTAAAATGAACCAAATTTAAAATTACACCGACCAAAATAGACTCTTGAAACAGACACAAATAAATCAATGTAACAAATAAGATGAAAATATTATTTAAATGAAAAGAAAACAATAATCCAAATGGGCCAACTTTTGTATAATAATTACCCATCAAAAAACTCTAGCTATTAAATAAAACCACAACCTTTAAACTGTTTAAAAGTCACTTGCTTCTTTTGCCACATGACACCCAATTTTTTCAGCTCTCACAATGCTATGCCCTTTTTGAGCTGGCAGTGAAATGTAGAGAAGAAAACAGATAGAAAAAAACAGCCATTTATTAAATCACTATGAAGAGATATCAAACAACTCCCATCCTCGTCTTCCTTTCTATATAACATCCTTTCAACTCCCCTCCATTTTCCACCCCATTCCAAAACTTTCACCTCCAACCTAGCATCTTTCTCGTCCCGGTCAGGTTCAATGGCAGCTCGCTCGTGGCTCGTTCTCGGCCTCGTGTTGGCGTTGGGAGCTCTAAGTTCCCAAGCAGAGGCCGGGCGAGCTTTCTTCGTGTTTGGGGACTCGTTGGTTGACAATGGCAACAACAACTACCTTGCCACCACTGCCCGGGCAGACTCGCTGCCGTATGGCATTGACTTTCCAACACACCGTCCGACTGGCCGCTTCTCCAATGGCCTCAACATCCCCGACTTCATCTGTTTGAACTCATTCTCTCTCCTTTTTCACTCGAGTTTGATCTTTTATATATATTCTTAACATATGGTCTTTCAGGTAAGCACCTCGGTTCGGATTTTTTGCTTCCGTATTTGAGCCCCGAGCTCAATGGTCGGAAGTTGCTGGACGGGGCGAACTTTGCTTCTGCTGGCATTGGCATTCTGAATGACACTGGAATTCAATTTGTATGCCCAAATTTCCTCATTTTCTTTGACTGAAAAAGCTGAACTTGTTAACATATTACTCTTAGCCTTATAGAAAATATGGACATGTGGCGGTGCAGATCAACGTAATAAGAATGTTTAGACAACTAGAGTACTTCGAAGAGTACCAGAAGAGAGTGGGCGGCATCATCGGAGCCGAGAGAACAACCCAGCTAGTCAACGGAGCTCTAGTTATCATCACCGTCGGCGGCAATGATTTCGTCAACAATTACTTTCTCGTCCCCTTCTCTGCCCGATCGAGGCAGTATGCTCTCCCTGATTACGTTAAGCTTCTCATCGTCGAGTATCGAAAACTTCTTCTGGTAAATTTCTTCCACTTACCACTTACACCTAGACTTCACAACTTTAACACATTTATTTTCCTTCATTTGTTAAGACTTTTATGGGTAAACTTCACTCTGAATAAATCTATTTTTTGTTCAATATTTGGAGCTTTTAACCATTTTAATATCAACTTTTGTTACTTAATTTTGGTCTTTATATTTTCAAACCATCTATTTTATTATTCAATTTTTTTAAAGTGATTATTTTAATTTTTTTTTAACTTCTAGAAATATTGCAATAGCTTTGGTATTAAATGAATTTTGTTGGGTACATAATTTGTTTGTTTGAGTTTTGCAAAGAGCACAAAATGTTAACTATTTAAAATAAACGAACTAAACCGAATAAAAGCTAAAAATATGACTACTAGACTTGGATAAATTAATTTAATATTATAATTTACATGGAAACTTTGTGTTAAAATTAAAGAAACAAATATAATAAATTAGATGAAAGATAATATGTACACGTAAACAAAATATATGTGAACTGAAAGATTGATAAAACAATAAAGAATAAAGGTTAAAACATTTTTATTTTAAATTTTTATTAAAGTAACGCTTTAGTTAGTCGAATACGTCCATCTGTCTGCCAACTACTATTAAATTTTTCAAGTGGGAGAGAAAAATACGAAATATATATTTTTTATTTTACATAAATAATAAGCGGTCAATTTTTTTAATATAGTACTTGATTTGTGATTATGTTGCAGAGGGTGTATGAACTTGGAGCGCGGCGAGTTCTAGTGACGGGAACGGGACCGCTCGGGTGCGTTCCAGCGGAATTGGCGATGAGGGGTGGCAACGGCGGGCAGTGCTCGACGGAGCTGCAGCGGGCGGCGTCCTTGTATAATCCGCAGCTTCTTGAGATGATCAAAGGACTCAACAGTCAAATTGGATCCAATGTGTTTGTGGCTGTTAATACTCACCTAATGCACAATGATTTCATCACCAATCCTCTGCCATTCGGTATCTCTCCTTTTTTATCAATTCTAAATTCTAAATTATTGTAATTAAATCTCATTTTAATCCACAAACTTTTAATTTATTTTATTTTAATTTCTTAATTTTAAGTCGTTTATTCGAATCTCCAAACTTAAAACAAAATTTTAAATAATAAATAATAATAACTATTTTATTCATGATTGTTATATTATTTTGTCATCTAATATTTGCTCACCCAATATTCGTTTTCAATCAATATAGTTTGAATACGCACATGCTCACATTAATATATTAACGCGTATACTCAAAACCACTACTGAATTTGTTAAAAGAAAATTAAAAAAAAATACCAAAATGATTATTTTTTGAAAAGTCTATGGAGTGAAATAGACATTAAAATAAAACAAATCTAAAAGTTCATAAACAAAAATAGATATTTTGAAAACACAAGTTAGTTTGTAAATACTTTTAAAGCTTAGAAACCTTTTAAACACAACTCTGAAAGTTTAGGAGCTAAACTCGTTTCATAATAATCTTGATTTGATGATGTGGCAGGGTTTCAAACATCAAGAGTGGCATGTTGTGGGCAAGGGCCATTCAATGGGTTAGGGCTTTGCACAGTGGCATCAAACTTATGCTCCAATAGAGATGACTATGCCTTTTGGGATGCCTTCCATCCTTCCCAAAAGGCAAATGGGATCATAGTGAAACAAATATTCCAAGGCACAACCCAATATATGTACCCAATGAACCTTTCCACCATCCTTGAATTGGACTCTAGGACTTGAAAACTAAAACCCCCACCCAAAAAAAAATAAAAAAATAAAAAAAATTAAAGAGAGAGGAGAGAGAAAAAGGATAATCTTATCTCTCTCTACAAACACCTAAAATGTTCTTTATGCTCCCTTTCAAAATAACCCTTGTGGGTTTGAATGCCCTATATAAGTCTATGTTAATACTATATAATTTGGTGTTTGTGTGTAGTTCGTGTTTTCATTCTTTGTCCCATCAATCCAATGTGTATGTTGCTCACAAATTTAAAACCATAAATGTGTGTTGAAAGTATTAACCATTTGGTTTTGTTAACCAGCTACAAAGAAAGTCAATTGGATTTTCTTAATCGACTCAGTCGTTTTGTCTGTTGGATCAAACCTTTAGATTCCTTAATTGGTTCGATAAGCTGCGTTTAAGTTTGATGGGCTCATAAGTGGCTTTCCTCTCTGGTCTGTTTACAATTATGATACACTTGGAGATCCTTAACCAGCTCAGTAGGCTACAACTAAGTCTATTGAGCTCAAAATCGACTTACTTCTTCGGCCTACTTACAATTATGATACCCTTTGGAAATCCTTAATCGGCTCAATATGCTACAATTAAGTCTACTAGGCTTATAATCGACTAGGTTGTCTGGCTTGATTACAATTATATGATACCCTTGAAGATTCTTAATTGGCTTATGAGCTATAATTAGGTCTATTGGGCTCGTTATTAGCTCTGTTCTTTCACTTGCTACAATTACAATACCCTTGAAGTTCCCTAATTAGCTTGGTTGGCTACAATTAAGTCTACTCGGCTCATTATTTAGCTTGCCTTTTTGCTTGTTTCAATTATGCTCTTTACAGCGTTCCTTAATTGGCTTGACCTTAAGTAGTTGTAACTAAGTCATCTTTTAGGTTTTTTAGTTAGTTGGAATTCTTTGTTTTGGTACTACTTACCTAGGGACATTCTTGGTTGGCCATTATTGGTCCACCATTCGTAGTCTACCATTCTTGGTCTGTTATTCTTGATCGACCTTCTGGCTCATTAATCTTGATTGGCCTTTTGACCTATTAATCTTGCTCTACCTTTTGACTCGTTGATTTTGATCGACCTTTTGGCTTGTTGATCTTGATCGGTCCTCTGGTTTGCTTTATCTTGATCAGCCTTTTGGTATGTTGATCTTGGTCAGCCTTTTGGCTTGTTGATGTTGATCAGTCTTCTAGTTGTCTTCTGGTCTATTGATATTAATTGGCCTTCTTTTTCCTTTTTATTTATTTATTTATTTTACCCATACGAGTGGCCCCACTCTCTTGATGAAATTTGGCTCGATTGAAGGTCATAATGTGGGACGGTTTAATCTTGAGAGTAGTAAGACTTTCATGTTGGGTCTAACCTTTCTAAATCAGCGAGACATTTCATTTGATGTGATTTTCCATAGTTTTACCCTAGGAGTTGATGTCTTGTTTAATCCAGCGTTTGGATAGAGGTCATAATGGTGACTTTCTCTGATATCGTGGATCCACTCTGTTAAAGTATTGTTGGCGAGGAAATCCATAAGCTTGGATTTCATGATGTGAGGCTATTACTACTTCTAGAAAGAAGTTATGATATTTAGACCTACTTGCTTCTCCGTTGAGATAAGAGTAGGGGAATAAGTTAGTTTTTTTCATCTACTTATTCGGGGAAGATCTGAAGAGCATCTTTACTAGCCTATTCCTATTTGGGAAAAGCAGGAACTCGATGTAATGTTGCTTCACCATCAATGTCGAATCTGTTTGCTTGCCTCTTATCGCCTTTGGAAGGATGTAATTATTTCCAACCTAACTGCTTTTCTTTTGAGAGTAAGACAAGACGAGCAAGTTGACTTTTTTATTCGTTCATCCATGGAAGAGTAGATGATCTTTGAATGGCTACTCTGATGTATTCTCCCGAATGGCTACCAAGGGCTGCTTCTCTTGAAAAAATTTTGCATGTCCAAGTCTTTATTAGGTTTGCTTGGTTGACTTGACCTATAGAACTATGATGTGACTAAGCGACCATTGGTGTTGTTTTAAAGGAACTTGATGAGACTCCTAACGATTAGAATACCAAAAAGGAGACTGGGATTAAGGACAATTATAAGTCAAAATGGAGGGGCTATTTATCTCACTTTTTTATGCAAAGCCACCACTGTGTATGAAGTAGATGTAGCAGAAGCCATGACAGTTAAAGAAAAGTTTGTATCAGCCATGAAACAACTAGGCTTGCAAAGAACAAAGATCTATCGGGTGCATGGTTGGAAGAGGTCCAAAAGTCGTGGATCAAGTTTTGAACAAGGATCGACAACATCTACCCCCTTTCGGTGTCGAAGGCGTTAACACCTGAGTCGTGTTGGGTGATTGAGGTCTATTTTGCTTTGTTCTACTTATATTCATGAATTTAAAGTTTCTTAAAATATAATTGGATTATCATGTGGATGTTCTAGGTATATTTTCTTAATGTGATATTTTGATATTTTTCGACGTTCCTACTTTTGTTATATATATGAATCTACATCATCGATTCTACAATTTTTTGAACCTTTGATGTAACTTTACTTTCTAATTTTATCCTACTAAGTCATGTTATAGTAGGGATATTCTTGACCTTTTATCTAGCGACATGTGGCAGCTTTCTCTGTTTAGAGTTCATTTAAATTGTTTAAATTTAAGGCACAAAGCCAAACACTTTTAGGGTTTCTCTTAGAGTTAGCCAAACCCCTATTATAAGGCTTCTTGCTCTTTTGGCAGATTTGATTTTGAATAATTTGAATAATTAAAAAAAAATAGTATCGTTGTTTGCATCAGCTTACATCCTTTGCAATTTCTTGCTTTAGAATTACATACTTAAAACATTGGTTTAATCCATCAATTTGTTAATTATGGCTCATTTGGTAAAGTTCTCGTTTTCCGTTTTCCGTTTTCTGTTTTCCGTTTTCTATTTCCATGTTTCCTGTTTTTTATTTCTTATTTCTAATTATTTTAGAACTAGAATAAAAGTTAGTAAATATACCTTAAGTTAAATAAAAGTTACCAAGAATACCAAGAATACCTTAAGTTAGGTTAGCTTATTTTTTTAGTTAAATAAAAGTTAGTAAATATAATATTAAAAGATATAACATATACTCTGTTTGATCCGAAAAAGTCCAAGCTCGGAATCCACGTAGGTCGGAGTGAAAGAGATGACCTTCTTGAGCCTTCGAAGAACCTGCAAAACAAGGTTAGCACTCCGACGAGCAAGTTAGCTCTTATCCAATCTAACTCAATGAATGCAAATGGATTCGCGTACCTTGTATTGAAGGCAAGAACATCTATTTATAGAGATTGGATCCGACAGAAGTTCCGACATGAGGCTAACGGTCGTCCGACCGCCCGTAAAACGTGGCGTGTTGTCGGATTTTAGAGACATAGATCGACTCGGACCATTTGCACAATAATATAATAGGGGAAACTAGCTCAGCTCGTGCCATGGCTTCCGACCTGAAAGGACTTGAGCAAATTGTTATACTCTAAATGTGTTCTAATTCAAGTACCTTTACGATGTTGACATGTGGCAGGTGAAAATCTGCCTCCAACATTGGCCCCCACTTCGACGAGCGGGAAGTCAGCTCGGTGAAGTATTCCGAGGTATCTGAAGTTTGGGTAGATTCCATGTGTCAATGCATGACGTCACCAATGACGCCAGCCTTACTGTTTATCTCGAGAACTCAATCGTCGCCATGAGGAATAACCTGTCGTGGGCGAATCTTGTCCATCGATCCTTTCTTCATCGTACGGTCTCTGCGCTTTCAGACTATTCTATAAAAGGCGGAGTTTTTCGCTTCATTCTTTATTTTGAAGTTTCTTGAATACCTCGGCCATCGTCTAAATTAGGTATTTTCCCTCATTTGTCGGATAACTTTTAGGTATTTCATTCATTTTAAGTATGAGTAGTTCGCCTCATGATTTGTCATCCCAATCTAGCAGCTTTTCAAGCTCGGAGAGTGCCTTAGGAGAGCCAAACTTAGCGTCTACCTCAGAAAACCCGAACTTAACGTCTACCTCAGGAACTCTCGTAGCAAACTCTATAGTCGAACTTCCTCCCTCAACCTGCTCGGTAGGTAGATTAGCCGAGCTTCAGAAGAAATACCTCATCCCTGACTCCATAGACCTCAGGGTCCCTAAGGTCAGTGAACACCTTGAGAATCCCCCTCATGGATTCGTCAGTTTTTACCCTCAGATGTTCAACAGAGGGGTTAGGCTTCCTCTCTATCCCCTCATCCAGAGGTTTCTTAGTGTTGTCAACCTTGCCCCAGCTCAGCTCTCTCCCAACGGATGGTCTATCGAAATTAGGGCTTACATCCGAGAGGAGGAGGAGGATAGGATTACCGTAGATCAGCCTTTAGTCACCCACACCGTCAAAGCTTCAAACAAGGGAGAGGGTAGGTATTACCTCTCTGCTAGTAGAAACATAGGTCAGCTCATTAGGAATCCTTCTTCTAATAAAAATTGGAAGGAGTGTTGGATCCTCAATCTGGTGATTGGCTCGTGAAAAATGGAGATGGTGAGCCGATCTGTCACGTCCCAGTAGAGTTCGGAGATGTAGGTGAGTGTCGTAGGTAAGAGTTAGGTTCTTACGAGTTTTAGTGCTTTATTTTCTGATAAAACTTTGTGGTACAGCTCTACCGTCTCCCATACCAAGGATAAGCAACAAATCATGGGAGATCCTCTAGCGTGCCTAAGGTCGGAACCTGAGATACGCTCTGTGTGGCGAAGCTCTTGTTTCCAATTCTCATCTATTCTCCAGTGGTCTTAGTCCGCACGACCAGCCAGACAAGTACAAGAGGTTACCCAAGCCTCGATAACGCAAAGCTTTAGTGAAACGCAAGGCTTCCTAAGGTAACCTCCGTTTTGAATGCCTGCTCAAATTTCAGCACGTCTTATTAACGTTTTACTTCTGTGCAGGGATGGCTTCTAAGTTCTTCGGTCTCTGTAGCGATAAACGACAACGCGCCTCATCCTCGGCTGCTCAACGTCCAACTGCCCAAGCTCATCAGCGCACGAGCAGTGCTGACATTCTGGTCCCCGGGCTCGCCAACTTGGCTAAAGTCCAAGCTTTGCAAGTGCAGCCTCTGCAAACTGTTGCGGGAGGCGAGGGGTCGGTAGCTCATTTGAAGAGGAAGAAACGAACGAGGGACTCGCTCCGATCCCAGGAGTCACTTCCAAGTCTCCACCGCTTCCCATTGAAGTTGACTCAAGGGAAGGATCCCTCTTAGCTTGGCAGGTTTAGATTCCCTTTCAAGCTCGAGTTCTCACTTCCGAGCATCCACGATGTCGCGACAAAGGTGAGGTCTTCTAACTCTCGCCGAGTGGAGTGATCTGTCCAGACACCTAGGAATTTAGGAGATGTGCTGAGGAGGACAATGGCTCCTGCTGCAAAGGTAACTTCATATATCTTTCACCCATTTAACATATTTCGAGGGTCGTCTTCTCTAACATTTAGTTTTTGTAGCTGCACTATCATGCTTGCCTATCTGACTCCATGGTGTGCTCCGAGCTTGAAGAGCGAGACCTTAAGGAGGAGGATACTCGGACTTCATATGAGCAATGAATCGCTGACCTCGAAGCGGAGGTGGAACGAGTCTGAGCTGAGAAGGAAGCGGAGGCTGATAGGTCTCGAGCCACAATCTCGCAGGCTCGCACCAACCTGTAGAACGCGAGAGGGCGAGTTGCATCGGCAGAGAAAGGTTGGAGGGAAGCCCAACAGAACTTGACGAGCTGGGCTTACTTAGAGAAGAGAGTGAAGGAATTCAGCAAGTTCGACGGCATGGCGCACGAGCTAGCAGATAAAGGTTTCTACTATGCCATTGGCAAGCTCGAGACTACTTGCTTGGAAGAGGCCGTTGCAGCTGTTGAGCAAGAATACAAGGTTGTCTAGGTTGATCGTCCTGTTGATGCTAGTGAAGGGGCTGAGACGACTGATGTTGATGCAAAAGCCAACAAGCCTATTGAAGACGACACTATGGAAGAGTAGCTTTTCTCTTTTCGCATCTTTTGTTTGCCTTTTCCTTTTTTGCTTTGAGGGGAAAAAGAAACATTCTACTGAGCTGAGGCATATATACCTCGGCTCAGCTTTCACATGATTTTACTACATTGCAATTCTTTCGACTTTGTTATGTTTTCCGAGGTTTTACACTTTGAGAATTTCAAATTTTAATTTATTGAGTTTCCCAAATGATCCTCTTCTCATCTGCGCGACTTACGAATCGAGATAACCCAGTTCTGCGGTGGGCTCATACCATCATGGATGACCAGGTTTATACGAGTTGACCGGTGCTTCCAAAGTTTGAAAGATGCGACGATCTTTCTTATCATGGTTTTTCATAGGTCATACCATGTAGTCTTCCTTGGCCCCCATTTGAGCTCGGCAAGAGTAGACGACCTTAATGAGTAGTCAAATTTTACACAAGTTACCGGAGTTCGGCTTTTATTAATAAGCAATGAAAATTTACACCTCCGATTACACAACTGAGTCCTTGTGCCTTACTGATGATAAGGCCGAAGGTACTCGACAATCCACAGATAGGGAAGCTTCTTCCCATTAAGATCTGATAGCAGGTAGGCTCCAGGCCGAACTACCTCTAGGACTATGTACAGTCCTTCCCAATTTAGTTTCAGAGCTCCGATATACTGCATCACCTTCTTCATAACAAGGTTTCTAGGCTTGAACGTTCGGATTTTTACTCTGGAATTGTAGTACGGAGCCATTCGATTCTGGTACTCGGCCAGCCTGAGCTGGGAATGAGCTCTTTTCTCTTCGAGTAGGTCGAGATTGAGGAGAAGAGCTTCGTTGTTGGTATGTTCGTCGAAATTTTCTACTCGGAGTGTTGGCATGCCGATTTCAACCGTAATGACTGCTTCCGAGCCAAAAGCTACGCCATACAGCGTTTTGCCCGTAAATCTGCGCGGCGTGATTCGATAAGACCACAACACTTCTGGCAGGTTCTCTGCCCATCGACCCTTCAAAGACTCAAGTTTCGTCTTGAGGCCGCGCTTGATAATTTTGTTAATTGCTTCTACTTGTCCATTTGACTTCGAATGAGTTGGCATGAGCTAAAGTATGGTATGTCGAGCTGTTGACATAATTGATTGAAACGTGCACTATCGAACTGTTTGCCGTTGTCGGTGATAAGTGCGTACGATATGCCAAACCGACATACTATGTTCTTCCACACAAAGTTAACGATTTTCTCCTTGATAATGGACGCAAGGGGTTCGGCCTCTACCCACTTGGTAAAATAGTCTGTCGTGACCATGGTATATTTTACCTGCCCTTTCGTCGTCGGCAGGTGGCCGATCAGATCTAACCCCCACTGAGCGAACGGCCAAGGACTCGAGATCAGCGTCAGCATCTCTAGGGGTTGTCGTAGGACGTTCGCGAAGCGCTGGCACTTGTCACACGTTTTTACGAACTCCTTAGTATCACGGTCAATCGTAAGTCAATAGTAACTCTACGTGACGATCTTTGCAGCCATTAATCGAGGTCCAACATGATTTCCACAAACCTCCTCATGAACCTCACGAATAACATAACTTGCCTCCTCAGGACCAAGGCACTGCAACAACGGCAGAGAAAATCTCTTKTACAGCTTGCCGTCCTGCACGATGTGATGTGCTACCTGACGTTGGAGTTAACCCGCTATGAAAATTCTTGATTGGTTCCATCCACGTGGGCTGAGTTAACTGGACCTCCATCATCTCTGGTTGATTAATGGAAGGTTCGTTGAGAACTTCCACCAATACCATCCTTGGAAGCTCGGTTTCATATGCTGAGGCCAAGCGTGCCAGTGCATCAGCGTTGGAGTTCTTTGACCGTGGCACTTGTCGAATCACATAATCTTGAACTAAGCGAGGAGCTTTCGAACCTTGTTCAAATATCTTTCCATCCAAGCATCTTTTGCTTGATACTCCTCTGTGACTTGGTTGAGAATTAGCTGTGAATCGCTGATGATTAAAAGATGTTTCACGCCCATTCCCCTAGCAACCTTGAGTCCAGCTATCAACGCCTCGTACTCAGCTTCGTTATTCGAAGCTCGGAAGCTGAACCGGAACGCGTATTCAAACTGAAGATCACCCGGGCCGAGGAGCAACATACCCTCCCCACAGCTCTTCTTGTTGGACAATCCATCTACGTATAGAGTCCACTAGCCAGGGTTAGCTCGGCAATGAAATCCACAGCGGCCTGACCTTTCATCGTCGTTCTGGGCTCGAAACCGATATCATATGAACTGAGCTCCAGGGCCCATTTCATCAGACGACCTGACGTTTCGGGCATGTGAAAAACCTGTCTTAGAGGGAAGTTCGTCAGAACGACTACTTAGTGGGCTTGGAAGTATGGTCGTAGCTGACATGCAGATGTTACTAACGCTAAGGCTAATTTGTCGATACAAGGGTATCGTGTCTCGGCCTTGGTCATCGACTTACTCGTATAGTAAACTAGGTTCTACTGTCCCTCCTCTTCCTTCACAAGGACCGAGCTCACCGCCTTCTCTAAAACGGCTAAGTATGAATATAAAACGTCACCAGGTAACGGCTTCGACAGTAGTGGAGCCTTGTCGAGATACTGTTTCAACTACTGAAATGCGGTCTGACAATCGTCGGTCCACTCAAAGCAACACTTCTTTCTTAATACTTGGAAGAAATGAAGACACTTATTAGTGGAGTGAGACATAAAGCGACTTAGGGCTGCCTACTTGTCTACTCCCAGTAATGGTACAAATTCTAACTCTTTTGATGGTGTGCTGCGGACAAGCTCCACCCCGGTCCCCTGCGGCGATGCCGCTTGTCGAGCTAGATGATCACTGCATAAGTGGCGGACCCCTGCAGAGCAGCTACGTAGCATTTGTTGGCTTTTTGTCCCTTAATATCAAAATAATTAATTTTAGATTAATTAATTAATTAATGTTTTGATGATAACAAACTTAATTTTGTTATTTGACAAGTTTAATGTTTTGAAGTATCTACAGTGTAGAGCTCGTTACAACAATTTCAACGACTATTGGATCATCCATATTGGAGCTCAAACGAAGAAGTTATAGCCGAATGAAGTTGAAAGGATAAATTCCCGAGGTGGATGACGTGGCAGTTGAATCATACATGGACGAAAAGAAGAGAAAATGAGGCGAGCTGAAATTTTTTAGTTTATGAAAGAAATGGAAAAGAAAAAGAAATGAAGAAAAAGAGATGAAAAGAAAAGAAATAAAAAAGAAAAAGAGAAAGAGAAAGAGAAAGAGCCGTTGAAAAAAAAAATCAGCAAAGGTGCTAACAGGAAAAGAAAAGAAAGTAAAAAAAAAGAAAAGAAAAGAGGTTTGAATTAGTTACCGTTTACACATCTTTAATCATTTAAAATCCAACGGTCCAAATTTAATTTGGATTTCAAAATCTTTCCAACTCTTTCCCTTCTATTTAAACATTCCTCTCTTCCAAATTTCAACAACTTTTTCCCCACTTTTCTCTCCAATCTCTTCATGTTTTTCTCTCTAAAATTTCAACGTTCTTATAATTTTTAGTGAGAGAAATTTTTAATTTGAGAGATCATTGAGCTTTCAATTTTATTTTTCTTAGCCAAATTGAGGGCTTTTATTTGTAAGATTTTTTCTTACAAATTTGTGAGCAAAAATTTGTATACCCACTCTTTGAGAGAGCTTGTAAGCTTGTGTTCTCAAATTTCCACATTCTTTGCAAGGGTTGTTCTTGAGCTCGAAAAAGAGGATTTGTAACAGTTTGATCCTGAACCGTGGAAAGTATCGGGTTTGTTCTTGCTCCTGGAAAAAGAAAATTGTACCGGTTGGACTCTAAGCCGTGGAAAGAGTTAAGTTCTTCAATTGAACACCCAAGAGGAGTTTGGAAATGGAGTAGGCCAATTGTTGCCGAACTACTATAAAATTTCCGATGTCACTTTCTCTAACCCTACTCTATTTAATTTTTGCAATTAATTTTCTTTATTATAAATTGCATAAAATTAATTGCTATAATTTGTTATTCATATTTATGTGCAATATTTGGGTGGTGAAATTAATTAGGGTGTTTGTATTTCTAATTTATTGTTTAATTTGTGATAAAATTAATTGTTCTTAAAAAGTTTACTTTGTTTAGATTTGGACCCACCGTAGTAAAAAGTTTTAAAAAGTTTCATTAAACCCTATTCACCCCTCTAAGGTTGTCATACCGATCCAACAATTGGTATCAAAGCAAGGTTTCGCTCTTCTACATATTTTTTTTTTCAAACTCTATCTTGATACTAAGTATCTTTTTAATTTTTGAAAAATTATTTGAAAATTTTAATTGCTAGAGCTATGACAACTTTAGATTTTCTTGAAAGTTATTGCATTGATAGATCTCCATTGTTTGATGGTAGAAATTATGGTGTTTGGAGACATAGAATAAAACTTTTTTGTTATCTATTGATTTTGATATTTTGTATGTTTGTGAGAATGATTTGTCAAAAGTAAAATTAAGTGCTGAAATGTTTTCTTTTAATTCCCAAGCTCTAAATATCATATTTTGTGCTTTAGATAGAAAAATATGTGATAAAATTTCACATTTTACATATGCATATGATATTTGGAATTTTCTTGATAATATGTATAGTGTTGAAAATTCTCCTTGTACTACTAATAATTTATTTAATGTGAAGGAGAATTATAATTCTCAAAATCAAGAAAAATTCCATGAAGTGGAAAAAGAAAAATATGATCAACTCCTTGTGTTTGATGGCTCATTCGGACAATGAGAGCGATCTTGAAAGTGATGACAATGAGGTAATTCATAAACCTCATTCATATCATGAATTGTTTGATGCTTTTGAAAGTATGCAACATAATTTATAAAAAGTTAGCTCTAAATATGTGAAGCTATCAAAGAAGTATAAGTCATTGTCTATTAAAAATAAATCTTTGAGAGATGAAAATTCTTGCTTGAAAAATAGTGCTACTAAAGATATTTTGCATGATGATTGTTGTGGTGAGAAAAATTATGTGAATGATATGATTAAATTTCTTGAAAAGGAGAATAAGGGGCTCAAATCATTAGCATGCGAATTAAAAATTGATTTGAATGATTTGAGAATAAGAATGAGAAAATTAAGTATTTTTCTTTGGAATGAAAGGATAAGATTGCTAGCTTGAAAAGTGAAATTGTTATTTTGGAAACTAGCAATACATCTTTGGAGAAAGAAAAAATTTTCTTTATTGACAAAATTAAATTTCTTGAGCTTGATGTTTGTGAGAAAAATGATCTTTTGCATGTGCTTAAGGAAAAAGAATTGCTTGCTAGTAAGGAGCATGAAATTGCAAAAGATTCTACTAAGAAGTTGACAATAGGTGCTCAAGGATTAGACAAAATAATTGAATTAGGAAAACCTTATGGTGATAAGAGAGGTTTAAGTTATATAGATGAATGCTTTACTCCTTCAAGTTCTAAACTATCTTTGTTAAAGCATCTCCTATTGTGCCTAAGCTTAATATGCCTAAGGTTGTGTCTAAGTATGCTAAATCTAGTTTTGTATCTATTTGTCATCATTGTGGTATTGAATGTCATATTAAACCTAAGTGCTTTAAATTGAAATATGCTCCTACCACTTCTTCAACAAGAAATTTTTCTCAAAGAATAAATGCTCACAATGTTGCAAAAGAAAATTTCTCAAAGAAAAGTAAAGTGCATAAATTTGTTGATAAAGATAAGTTCTTGAATAATTTTATTTGTTTCTCATGTGGCAAGTATGGACATAAAAGTTATTCTTGTTACTTGTATAAATCCAATGCTTCAAATTTCAATACAAGTGCTAAATTTATGCCTAAACATGGAAATGATAAAAATATGTATACAAAATCAAACTTTGTGCCTAATCGTGCTTGTGGTAGAAGTAGTTATATGCATAATGCTAAGTTTGTGCCTAAGCATGTTCATGTCAAATATAAATGTGTGCATAGTACTAAATTTGTACCTAAACATAAAAATGTTAGAAATAGGAATGTAAAATCAAAATTTTTACCTACTTGTCATTTTTGTGGAGTTAAAGGTCATATTAGGCCTAATTGCTTTAAATTAAATAATACTCCAAGAAATAATTTCTCCATGAAAAGTAGAGTAAATCAACATGTTACGAAATCAAATGTCGTGTCATATGGCAAAGTTGATTATAACTTCGATATTTGTTTGCCAAAAACGAATACTAAAAATATTGTAACAAATTTGAAATGGGTTCCAAAATCCTTGCTCACTAACAATGAAGGACCCAAGAAATGGGTACCAATATCTTTTGGTTGAGCTTTAGTTTTGTAGGTGTGATTTCAAGAAGCAAATGGTTAATTGGACTTCAAATTGAGAAATTAATTCAAATGGAGCAACTATTATAGTTTACTTGCATACATTGAAGGAAAATGATTTTTCGGTATCTTTAGATTATTTTTTTTTTGTTAAGATTATTATTATGCTATTGATATACTTTATAGAAAATTTATCTCTTTTATTAAGATTATTATTAACCCATAAAATTTATCTCTTTTATGGGTTAGAAAAGATTGAATTGGTTGATTGAATTGATTTATTGAATTTTATTGTTGATTGGATTAAATGTCCTTGAGTACATTGGAAATATTTTTGGCATTAATCTTTTTACTTGATTATTTATGAATTAGTAGATTAATGCTATTGAAAGTATGTAGTAGATTTTGTTGAGATTATCCATAATATTTATTGGTCTCTATTTAAAATATTTGATTATATATCATTGAGAAATTATTGAATATCTATTTTAGCATGATATTGTGGATATTGAGATTTTAGAAATATTGTTGTTGATAGTTGAGATATATTGTTTATTTCTCTTGAGAAGAAATGTGTATTGTTTTGTTTCTTAGATGAATTTAATTAAAGTGTTTAGATGCTTTTTTTTTTTTACATGAAGTATGTACTTAGTCTATTAAAATAAGTTGAGTATATTACTTGTCTATTCTCTTGGAACAAATTGTTTAAATGCTTTTTGGCATGAATTATGTATCTTTCATGGAGATAAATTTTGTGTTTTGATAATTTTTTTATGGAGTATGTTGTGAAGTGAAAATTAGTTTAAGTATGTTATTTGTCCTATGTTCAAAATAATGTGCTTTGTAATGTTTATTAAATTATTTTTCAGAAGGGGAGTATCTATGAAAGTGATTCATATTTGAAAATTTCATTAGCTTGATGTACAAAAGCGTTTAATTGATTTTTTTATTTTGTTTGTCTATATTTGATTGATATTTTTTGTAGAGACATAAATCAAATTAGACCAATGATCAAGTACATTTGGGATCAATGTTTGTTTGATTAATATTTTTATGATGTCATTTGCTTATATTTAATTTGTAATACTTTCTTGGTGGTATAATTGGTGATATTGTTATTTTAACAAATTGATATCAATGTTGGTTTTTCTTTTGGTGCTTATTTTATAACATTTGATATTTTTGTATCATGATGGTGTTTTAAATCTTGCATGGATTTGTTGTTAATTTATTTTTTTAGATAAGTTGATAAGTTCATTTGAGAGGATCTTTCATGTATGTGATTTATTGAGCTTAATCATGAGAATTAAATTGCTATCTTGAAATTGTGCTTATTTTATGTCATATTTCATGAATGAAAATTTTGTTGAATATTTTGATAATTTGTTTGAGATAGGTTGAACTACCATGATTTTTTTTAATATATCTATCTTGTACAAATTTTTGGGATAATTTTGCTTGTATTATTTTTCTCTCTTTGATATTTATTGATATGTCTTTTTAAGAGGAGAATGCATATCTTTAGGGGGAGTTATAATATTTCATTTATGAATTTCATAAAATTGTTTCTACATATTTGTTTTTATTGTTTATGTGATTTTTGTATAAGTATGTAAAGTGATTTTAACATTCAGTATGTTGGGAGAATTTGCTGAAAATTTTCAAATTATTAAAGCTAAAATTGCAAAAACTCCCATGAGCACCTTTACTAAGTTTGACAAGGATTAAACGCTAAATGTGTTGATCTTAAAGCTTATTGAGGTATATTGAAACTTTACCTCTCTTATGCATATTGTTTATCTATTTAGGGGGAGCAATTCTCTTCGAAGTAAAATTTATTTTAGAATTGCTTATAATTGATGCCTCTTGTTTTTCTTGATAATTTATTTATAAGGCATCTTGATAGGAGGAATTTCATAAAAACTTGTGCTAAATGCCTTTTTGTCCCTTATTTAGGGGAGCTTTCATGTTTCTTAATTATTTTTCTTACTTGTCCTTTTTGATTGATTCCAAAAGGGGAGAGGTAATAAGAAAAATGAATGAATTTGTGAGAAATTAATGTTTGAATGAATTTCAAGTATGAACTTTACGGTGATTTGTTGCACTTAATGTTTTTATTACTTAATGTCTATGCATTTTTCGTTAGTATTTTGTCATCATCAAAAAGGGGGAGGTTGTTGGCTTTTTTGCCCTTAATCTCAAATTAATTAATGTTTTGTTAATAACAAACTTAATTTTGTTATTTGACAATTTTAGTGTTTTGAAGTATCTACAGTGTAAAGCTCGTTACAACAATTTCAACGACTATTGGATCATCCATATCGGAGCTCAAATGAAGAAGTTATAGCCAAATGAAGTTGAAAGGATAAATTCCCAAGGTGGATGACGTGGCAGTTGAATCCTACATGGACAAATAGAAGAGAACATGTGGCGARCTAAAATTTTTTAGTTTATTAAAGAAATGGAAAAGAAAAAGAAATGATAAAAAATAAATGAAAATAAAATAAATAAAAAAGAAGAAAAAGAAAAAGAGAAAGAGAAATAGCCGTTGAAAAAAAAAATCAGCAGAGGTGCTAACAGGAAAAGAGAAAAAAAAAGAGGTTTGAACTAGTTACCGTTTATATATATATATATATATATATATATATATATATATATATATATATGCTATTTTATTATATTATATTATATTTTCAAAATTCCAATCTCTTCATGTTTTTATCTCTAAAATGTCAATGTTCTTATAATTTTTAGTGAGAGAAATTTTTAATTTGAGAGATCATTGAGCTTTCAATTTTATTTCTCTTAGCCAAATTGAGCGCTTTTATTTGTAAAATTTTTTCTCAAAAATTTGTGAGCAAAAATTTGTATACCCACTCTTTGAGAGGGTTTGTAAGCTTGTGTTCTCAAATTTCCATATTCTTTGTAAGGGTTGCTCTTGAGCCCGAAAAAGAGCATTTGTAACGGTTTGATCCTGAATCGTGGGAAGGATCGGGTTTGTTCTTGCTCCCGGAAAAAGAACATTGTACCAGTTGGACTCTAAGCCTTGGAAAGAGTCAAGTTGTTCAATTGAACACCCAAGAGGAGCTTGGGAAGTGGAGTAGGCCGATTGTTGTCGAACCACTATAAAATTTTCGGTGTCATTTTCTCTAATCCTAGTCTATTTAATTTTTGCAATTAATTTTCTTTATTATAAATTGCATGAAATTAATTGTTATAATTTGTTATTCATATTTATGTGCAATATTTGGGTGGTGAAATTAATTAGGGTGTTTGTATTTCTAATTTATTGTTTAATTTGTGATAAAATTAATTGTTCCTAAAAAGTTTACTTATTTGTTTAAATTTGGGCCCACCATAGTAAAAAGTTTTAAAATGTTTCATTAAACCCTATTCACCCCCCTATAGGGTTGTCATATCGATCCAACAGCATTCTCTCGAGGAATTTTGTTCACCTCGGATTGTAGCAATCCCAACCGGGGTTGGATACTTCAAAACTTGATGATATGTAGATGGAACTGCCTTGAGGTGGKGAATTAAGGACCACTACAACAAATCTTAGTTTTAATGTCGGACAAAAAAAATGCGGAGGAAATGATGTCGCACAAGAAAAACACGAAGGCAACCATGACGGACACACTAAAAAACACGCCCAATTTTAATTTCAAATTTTTTTAAGTATCCATGTCGGGCCTAGCCCGACATTGTAATTTTAATTTTAATGGTGGGCCTGGCCCGCCATGAAAAGTGCCCAATTTTAACCATAAATTAAAATTTTCACCCAAAATTTTTACTCCCGAAAATTTTTGCCTCCCCAGCTCCCTTTGTCGTGCGAACCCTCTCTACCCTCTCGTGAAACTGACGCAAACCTTGTTCCATTGTTGTGGGAAGGGGAGCAAACGACTACTTATGGGAGGCGCGAGCGAGACTCAACGGTGAGGAGCAATTTTTGACGGCAAAGAGCAACAATTTGCAGCGGTGACCTTCGATTCGGTGACAGGGAGCGAATATACGGCAGCGGCGACAATATCGAAAGTTTTTTTCATCTTCCCTTATATTCGCTCGTTTTCATCTTCTTCTAATTTGATCAGTAATTTTCTTATGGTTTGAGTTTGGATTATTTATCGATTTGGCTCTTTTTCATCACGAATGAGTTTGAGTTTCTACTTTAAGTTTAAGTTTGTGTGGTGGGTAAATGAAATGTGCTCCACATCTGAGTTTGTGTAGTATATATATATGTAGAACAATTTCTCTTGTCTTTACCTTTTGAGTTCTACAGATTTTGTTGCTCCTCGGTTCTTGAAAAGTAGAAGAAGAAGAAAAAAAATAAATGCAGAGCCTCAAAATTTGGATTTGAACAGGTAGTCCAATTATGACTAAACTACCCTAATTTTTCAATCTGGTTTCATTTTCCCCCAAAATATAAAAGACAAAATCTCAAGTTTGATCTTTCAATGTGGTGGGAGGGGTTTGTGTAGCCCAGATATTAGAAAGTCGTGAAACTCTTGTTTTCTGCCGAAAAATATTATTGGGAAACTGACATTTACGGGCTCTCATGTGGGAAACATGTAATATAGCAATATGCTTTTGAGTTTTGATTTTATTGCACGTCTTAGATAAAATGCTCCGGCACCCCGATATACTTGCCTTTTGTTTTCAACTTTCTGATCAGCTGTCTATTTTTCTGATCTCTGTGTGTTTGTGTAACTATTTTGGTTAATTTTTTTTCTTGGAAGAATTAATCTGAATTCTTAGGTGATTTATGCAAAGAATGAATTGAACCATCTATAACTGTGGAATGTTTCTCTTATCTARAACAGGTTGAGAGCCCTAACATAGACTGGTCATATGGTCTAACAATTCAATTCAATACAGTACAACTCAATGACCAAAAATCATGAATACACACTTTGTCTTGACCTCTGCGTGTGAAAGAGTCTTAATTAATGGTCAAAGGTATTAAATTTCCTTTAATTAATTGTTATGTGCATAATTTGAGATAATTCTATATACTCTCGTGATAATAAATAATAATAATTGATTTCTCAAGGATTTCTTAGAAGAAGATCCAACTCTGTGTTTTTTTTTATATGGAAAGAGCATAAATTTTTTAAGAAAATAATTATGATGTTTGAATGCGAAAATGATTTTTACATATTGAAGTTGTAAAGGAGAATCATAAACACGTAAGTGCCTTGAACTCTTGTAATTGAAATTTTTATAATTATGTTATTCTAATGTTTCAAATTATTTAGATCATTGAAAATGTGGCAAGCAAAACATTCTACTCAACAATCTCGCAGTAGTACAATTTGGAAACCTGTGAAGGTAAATTTGCATAACTCATATCAATGTCGCAGTAAATCCTTTGTATAACTCATARTTATGTTATTTTTCAAATTTTCTATATGTAGTGTCCTCGACAATCAGATTYTATCGAGTSTGGAAACTATCTGCAAAAGTAYATAYGAGAAATAGTGCGGAACCCTGATACTCCTATAACTGAACTTGTACGTATTATCATATACCTGTATGTGTTTATATATGATTTGTCCTTATATTAGTATTATT
>NW_019104568.1:145062-155518 GCF_001995035.1 Momordica charantia
GATCTGGAGCGACGCCTTAGTGATCTTTAAATTCAGAAGAGGTGTTGATTACCTTCCTCGCTCTTCGCACTATTCGCTCTTTTCGTTACCACCCACCTCTTCGATTCCAATGGCTAATCGTTTGGCTGTGTATCATATTCCGTCGCAGGCAACGGAGCATAATCTTTTGAAAATTCGTTCACAGTACTGGGTTTTGGATTACGTCCTAATGTGTCTTCCAGCAAAGGACGAAAGGATAGACGATCGCCCTCTTGGGTGGGTAAATTTTTACCCTCAGATGTTCTGGAACAGAGTTAGGCATCATATCTATTTTTTTCTCAGTTCTTCCTAACTTTTGCCAGTGTGGCGCCGGCGTAACCAGCCTCTAATGCATGGGGAATCTTGATGGCTCTGGCCATCCTCTAGTCGGAATTAAACGGTTGCAAGGAAATGACCCTAACCCTACTATTCACCCTGACTTTGATGAAGTAAATTAAGGGCTTTTCGAGGTTCTACAGTCTGGGTTCTTGTCGTGGGTGTTAGGGTTGATTTTTTACTATAGAAATGTGTGTCGGTAGGCTTGTTTGACCACAAATTTGAACCCTTTCCCATCATTATTTGCCAAAAAGGATTACATATTTTTAATGTATAACATGCATAGAACATATATGGATAAATTACAATATATGGTACTTTAGGAAAAATATAAGTAAAACGTGGTCAATGTTCGAAGAAAAACACAGAATCTGTTTTGCAGGAAAATTATGCTTGGCGCAATTTTGAAGTCAACTTTTGCCAAAATGTGTGTTTCACTTAATGAAGGACAAGGGAGTCATTTCCAACATGTTTGAATCAAGATAAACCATGAGTCCAAGTTTGTTAGATGAATCTCAACCCATTTCCACTAAAATGATGGGGAGTTCAACCAACTCAAGGGCCTATAAAAGGGAGCCGCTCCCCCAACAGAAAATGATCTCTTCCAAGCTTGTTTCCAGCTTCATTTCATACCTTCTTAGTTGTAGAACTCGTTCATATGTCTTAGATTTACGTTTTAGTTGTTATTTCCTTGTATTTTCATACTTTTGCTTACCGTCTTGCTTTTAATTCAAGTTCTACCTTTTGTCTTCATTTATTCTGTTCTTTTAAAGTTCATAAGTGAGTTTACACTCCCCTCACGCTCGAAGGAGAAGAGGGTCAAGCTAGAACTCCTTGTACGGCTTATTTATTCGTTTAAATTCAATGAAAAATACTTCCATTATGTTTTCGTGTGTTTTCTTTCCTTTAATCATGCACTAAATTAGTTATCAACCTCTTTGTGGAATTCCTTAGCTAAAATTATTTGATTTTCAACACGCTCGAAATTTTGCCCAGATTGCACCTGGCGCATTATTGGGTTGGTTTCTAAAAACTTCTCTTTACGTCTCTTTTCAATTTGGCCATTGGGATTTTGATTTATACACTAAAGTCCAACATTGAGAAGTGTGGGTAAGTAAAATAATAGGAAACCAATATGGGATGTGACTTAGACATAAGCGCATAAAACATGGTCGTAGACATAGGCCCGCTAACCCATAATGCAAATGAGTCGATAAGTATTCTCTAGGATTGTAATCACACATAGAAATATAATTGTAGGTTACCCTCGCCTCTGCAGCAACCAAAAGTGGTAGTGAAAGAGTGGAACTCAAATTCCCAAGAAAAGCCAGATTGTGCTTGGCGCATTTTCCCAACAGTGTGTATTTTCCATATTTTGCATCAAAACTAAGGTAGGAAGCAAGGAGGTTGAGTTTTATAAAATTGCTTGACATTTCAAACCCCAAACAACACTTTTCATCACCATTTTCTCCATAAACCACAATTGCATATTTGAATCATTCACTTCATTAAAGCTGTTTTGAAAAGAAACAAGTCCTTGAGGATTCGACTTTGAATTACTCCCAAGTATTACTTGTGACCGTGTGCGCTTGCATGAATCTCTAATCTTTTTAAAGGTAGAGAAAGTCCCAACAGCTACTATTGATATAGTGATGATGAACAGATTGGAAATATATGTTGGTTCTTGCTTTAGTATGAGAGTATGCTGGATATAATATTGTTTTTTGAAATTGTTGGATGTGTTTCTGAATAGTGATGACTATATTGCTGCTTGGTTGTGTTCATAAAAGCATACTGAATTATTTTGTGAGAAGTCTGTTTTGTTGAGGCATAATGGTTATATATTGGACATGTTGTTTGTGTTTCCTTATGTGAGACTTATGTTTTGGTTGTGGAATCTTGCTATATTTTTATGAGTTGAATATTGATTTATGTGTTGCATGCTGGATTGTTCTAAGTTGTTTGATGCTTGAGGCATGGATTAGAAAGCATGTTGCAGGACTTGTGTGCGAAAGTTGTACTGTTATGAAGTGAATGGGTGAGTATCCGGGCAAGGGGGCCGATACGTTACTATTGGGTATCGAGGCTTCGGATAAAAATGGTCGATGATCGATATGTCAAGTTTTGGATAAGATAAGTGTCAAGACCTCGGGTAAAATGGTATGGGGTCAATGTGATAAGTCTAGTTGGTAGGCAAGTATTGGGGCCTTGGGTAGAAACAATCAAAGGCCAATACGTTGCGAAGTCATCGAGGCCTTGGGTAAAAATGGTCAAAGGTGGATGCAATAGTTCGAGGCTTTTGGTAAAAATGGTCAAGGGTCAAATGCCAAGCGCCGTAGAGAAGTGTCGACGCCCTAGGTAAAATTGGTCAGGGATTAATACGACTCGAAGGAGAAAGTCTTAGAGGAATAGGAGAGTTTTAGAACGAGTTGGAGAACTCTAGTAAGTTTAGTGATGTGAGGCAGGGGTTTGGCATATAGGTTGTATGTTTGGTTATGCTTATGTACAATGATTTATTTTTGTAAAGCATGTTAATGTGACGAGCATTATATGTTGATTACTATGAGAAGCATATTGATTGCATGTGACCCTTCAACAAAGGGCTACTTACTGAGTACGAGTAGCTGTACTAACCTCTCTCCTTTCAGATCTTGTAGCTAATGATGTGACTCATGAAAATGGTGATGGCGTGGAGGAGACTTGATACAAAGGACCATATAAATTCATTGTTTAGTTTTCATTTGGGATAGGATAATTGCATTTGTTTCTATTTTTGGTTTGGATTCGTCCCTGCTTAATGTTTCTATTAATGGTTGTGTTAATACTTGGTAGCTATTGGTAATTGATTCTTTGTTGAAGATAAAGGTTATTGATTTCTTCATTCTTTCGAGAACTTTAGTTTTGTTTAGTTGTTTGAGCCGTGAGGTTGAAACTTATTGAAGTCAATATTTATTGTTGATGCGTGGATTTTGGTCCTCCAGTTCTCCTCCTCGCACCCACCAAACTTGTTACTTCAGGACTAGTACCTGCAAAACCAAATCGAGCTAAACCGGTGTGACTCTAGTCACACGGGCTCCGATGCTTAAGTTTGCAAGAGAATAGCGTAAATGTAATCCACTTTTAGATGCCCCTACCTCTAAGGCTGGATTGCTACTTATAGCCGTGACGTTGTTCCAGAACTTTCCATAGCTAACCCTAATTCTGTTGGAGGGCCTGGGAAGAATCGTCGATCGAAGATGGGGGATCGCTGGAGGGTCGTGGGCCGAGCCCCGGGTCGGGACCCCGCGTCGGGACCGAGCCCCTCGCGGCCCAGTGGGCTTCCCTCCGATCATCACCTGTAGCTTGACTACCAATTCCCATTGCATAACATTTATTAATTTTGTTCAAGTTGAAAATAAACTAGCTTTTGCTTCCTTGTTATTTTGAGAGTTTAAACTTCGTTTAGTTGTTAATTTGTGGATTTGAAACTTAATAAGGTTATTTTTCCTTGCTTGGGTTATACTTTATAGGTCATCTAAATAACATGTCTCATTTGGGTTGTTGGAAATTTGGGAGCGTTACAATAATAATTATGAATTACATAAAAACATTGAAAATTTGTTATAAATTTAATTTGACATCCCAAAATAAATTCATGACCTCAGGAATATTAAGGAATCAGCATCTGAAATCCTCATATTAGCTCCTCAATGTTCAATTTTCATCCTATGAATTCTTTAAGAAAAATATTAAAGAAAAGATTTGATTTATTATTTTGAAACTATCATGTTGATTTTAAAAATTCCTTTTTTCCAAAAAAAAAAATGCCTCCTATGAAAAAGCTTTATTTTTATTATTATTTAAATGGTTAACTTTTACAAGAAAGGTTTCCTTATAAAAAATAATTACCAAAATGAAATTATATTTTTGTTAAAAATACTTTTATCCATTTTGGAAACAATTTTTCATAAATTCTTTGAATCATTGAAAACTTGTATTAACAATTCAATTTTCATCTTTGGACTAAAGCAAATGATGTTATTTACTTAAAAAAAAAAATTAGTAGGAAGTAAATAGTTCACAAGCAATATGTATGGATACATACACTAATAAATGATAGTAACAATGGATAAATGTGCACTATTTCCTTAGGAAAACATATTAAAAACTAAATCTTGACATCTTGAGATATTGATTCTTTACCTGCAAAAATCTAAGAACATCAGCATCTCGAATATTTGAGGTTTCATTGTCGGAAAGTTTCCTTTTAGAATTTATTAGTTAACAAAAACTTTGATAAGATTTAGAAATTGTCTATCAAGTAATATCACGATAACATTGACATAATATATACACATTTATCAAATATTGTGTGAATAATCTAAATAAACATGTTAGGCCGCCAATCAATCAAGTCTAATGTTATAACTAATTCAAACAATGTTGATATAAAATTAAAATAAATCATCCTACTTTTATTCGTATTTGATGGAACATGACAAGGAAACAATCAATATGTTATGGTTTTTTTCAATGTTTAAAAAACCATTTTAACAATAAAATATGGTACGAAGAAAATCACGATGTGGTTGCTGTAATATTTGTGAATATGAACTCACGAGATGATCGGTGTTGCAGGAGACATTGAAACGTGGGCTACTGTTATCTCTAAAGTTGGAGTAGAGGAGTTATACTTTTGTGAGTGTGTTGTGGGTATTTGGGTACTGACAACGTGAAGAAGAAAAAAATATCGCTAGAAAAACTATTGCATACTATTTCGATTAAAGAGGAGAAGAATCACCTTTTTTTTTTCTCTCCCCCAATCTAACCACTATCTCTTATTTATGGATGTTCATGGGTCGGGTTGGGTTAACGTACTTTCTAGAGCCAACCAAATTGTTGGAGTTGTAAATTTATTCAACCCAAACAACCCTTCTTAAATGATAAACTGGTTAGGTTGGGTTGGTTCGAGTTATTTGAGTCACTTAAACAAAGTATTGTATAACAAAAAAAAAAGTAAATAATAATATCTTAAAGATTAATTTATATATTGTCTAATATTGAATCAAGACTTGTAAGTCAATTTTTATTTTATATGGTGAAAAGGTACAATAAAAAGACTTTAAAAAGTTGTTTTTAAAAGCCCTTATAGAATAAATAATTCATAAATAATTATTGAATGAAATAAATAAAAATAAATATAACTATATAAAATTTGGATGGTGACTAAAAAATAATTTTAAAATTAATATTATGTTCGTATAACATCCTTATAGATGTAAACCTTGTCACTGGAGAATAAGTATTGAAGAAATCTAGCCCTTTCTTTCTAACGACAGCCTTTTTAGCTACTAAACGAGTTTTATATTTATCAATAGTACCATCAGCTTTCAGCTTTCTTTTGAAAATTCATTTTCGTTCAATTTGTTTACTTTCAAGAGATAAATCAACCAATATCTAGGTATTGTTCCGTAAAATGGATTCAAATAATTAATATGAATTGGATTCATATGAAAACTATAGGTTATACCAAAGAGATGCATTTGAATATGATTCAAATATATAGTTTTAATTAAATATGTGATATTTAATTAAAAATTAAATATTAATTGTTAATTAATTTAATTATTTACTTATTTATTTAATATTTGGATTTAAATTAATTATTTATTAATTGGATTAATAATTATAAATCAAATTTATTAATTGTTAATAGATTTAATAAATTTAATAAATTTGATTATTATTAATTAAATTAAAAGAAGAAGATATCCTAATGGTCTTGTGATTTCCCCTAGATTCAGGACAAGACATCAAAAGGAGATATCCTAATAGTCTTAGGATTTTCCGTGTGTATAAATATAACAGTAAGCTGGACCTAAAAAAAGGCTAAAAAATCTATCAACTCTTTTACTCTCTCAATCACTTGCAATTGGATCCCACAATTCGGAATCTCGACATGGAGACTTAGCGAGGAAGATCAAATGTTGTTGTCTCATTGGGATTACACGAGGAAGAGTCTTCAAAGGTAAAATCCAACATTATTCCCTATTTTATATTTTTTGTATTTTAAATTTCAAAAGAAACTCAAGAACGCGTTTTACTACTTCCGCTCCGAGATTCACATCCTCTTCATTGTAGCAATTCCTTCTCTTGAGCCACATCTCTCCATATATCCAAAATTTCTACGAGCTTTAAATTCAGTCCTAATTCAACGAATAGATTTCTCTACTAATTCCACCCTAGTCGCTTTTTAAGGGTCATTAAGTTCCATATAGTTCCCAACTCCTCACTATCATTAATTGGGCTTGGGTTTTCAGGCTCAGGAGAAGATGTTAGGACCTGTCTACCCACAACAGCATGCGCCTTGGTTACTAGGGTTTTTGGTTCAAAATTTACGGGCCCATGTACCTTCTGTTTTTTTCACCCTCTTCCTTGGTTTGGACTTTGGCCCTCTTCGAGCTCCAAAGAGATCTTTGATAGGAATTCGATCTTCTAACTTTGTACACACAGAGGGAGGATGCTCATCAAAATCAACATTGACTGATAGTACATATCGTGGATTCGATGGTGAAGAGGAAGCTACAGAATGCTCTGGTGTATGAGGTGATGTTCTGAAATCTACTGACCTTGTTGCCCCATTGTCTCATTCATTTCTATTTGGACTCTCATTTTCCTCCGTACTGGGGACTCTACTGAATGCTCCCCGAATTGTTCAAGCTCATCATCGTGAGAACATGGGAACCCATGTACCTATGCATGGCTAGAGGATCCTACAGGAACTTTATAAGATTCACCTTGCCCAGAATTCTCAACTGGTGCCAAAGGGTGGCACTAACTTCCATAATATCCGATGGATGGTTCTACTTTGTCCTCTTAATCGACCCGAACAATGTGTACAATCTGTTTAGTTAACTATTATTTTGAACTTTTAGATAGCGTATTCATTGAAATCTCAAAAGGTAACTGTCGTACTACTTCTACCTCCACTTCTTGGAGACTTGTTGTCTTGAATCTTACCGGTCATTGCACCAGAGGTTGCATATAACAAGCCCTCTAAGCGATTTGACTGCCCAACCTCCGGGCATCTTCAAACATTACTTCTCATTCCTCAGATGTATACCTTTGAAAATCATCCTCCATTCTTTTCTTTTCTGTTTCACTAGATCAACCTATTGAACTAGCCCATTTTTTCGAATTTTTACCTAACAGATGGAGGCGCTAAGCGCCTTTCCTCAATCTCCGGATTCAAACTTTCATCAATTTCATGCTACGTACCCCTGAACTCCCCTCTTTGTGTTCCCCCTGTTGCCTTTCATGTTGTTACCTCAAATCATCAAAATATACATTGCCAACTTTGTTTGAGAGCTATCCTCTTTTCTTTGCAGCACCCTCATTGATTTTCTTTTGAACTAATGTCTCTAGGGGAAGAGGAAGGTTACTAGGAGAACTACAAAGAGGAGGTACAAGAATGAATTTTTCAACAAGTACGGGTGGTTGGGTAGTGGTAGTGGGCAATTGAGGAGGCTCAAGGGGCATTCCAAAACTGTGACTTTGAGCATACATGGATCCCGATCGATACCTACTCACTGGCAACCCTCTTAAAAATATAAATTTTGATGAAAGAGGAGGGGTACTAACTATAAGCAGGGAATTTGGGCATAATTAAATGATAACAAATTTTTGCTCAAATCGATTGAGTGTTGCGACTGGACATGATTATTCTGGAGAGGCAAATGTTGATTTTGATTAAAAGCATGTTGGAATCCTAGCGGGAAGGTTGGTAATTGGAGGAATATGAACTGTAAGCGGGCAAAGATGGAAAAAACGAAGGATATGTACCAGACAGAGTATTCCTAAAATGCTACTGAAAAGTGGCCGAAAAGGGGTCCAAATGTTGTTGAAACGTGCCCACCATAGGTGAGTTTTTAGCCCAGACCAATGATCCACTAAATTGGTTACTTATCGGGATTTGTTGCAACGTTGAGTTAGCAAAAACGAGCCGAAAACTCCCAATCGCTGCTGTTGGGCGAAAAATCTGGATATTGGGAGTTTGAAAATTTAAATTTTGGGTTTTCAAGATATGAGAACTTATGGGCATTATAGAAGATGATGACGGGAAAGAGGTGCATTGAGAGCATGATGTCATGGATGATCAAGAAAACTCAAAGGAAAAAAAATGGAAGTCTCTTCTCTTCACTGCCGAAAAAACGCAAAAATGAGGGGAAAGCAACGACTTTTTTTTTTTTTAGTAAAGGAGAAGGGGGAAGGAGATGATGTGTTCCTTTATTTTTTTTCTTTTAGAAATTCGGGTTAAATCTTAGTTTACTTAAACCACACCTATTTAAAAAAACGTCATTTGAAAAAAAAAATTCAAAGAAACAAAACCCACTTCCTTTATCTTTTAAGAAAGCCCAAAAAGTATTATTATTTTCTTTTAAACCTCCAAATTTAATTAAAAATGAAAATTACCACAGCTCCTTAATTTTAAGTTAAAATTAACTTCCAAAATTAAAATCATGATTTTTCAAATTTCTCGAATGGGCCGAGGTGCCTCTCATAAAAAATTTCAATCTTTTCCAAATTTTTGCACAAACAATTTATTGAAACATTAATCTCAGCCCAAATAACCTAACTATAATTGAAAACAATTGAAATTTGAAAATGAAAATAAAAGAAAATTAATCCTAACTAATTTACACAATAACCCTTCAAAAGAAATTTTCAATTAAATAAGGAAGGGAAATTTTTTTTTTCAATCTGTTCATTTTCTGAAAGATGGATGAAGGCTTTCCATCTATCTAATTTTTCTCCAAAATGTTTTTTTACATGCAGGTCATTAACTTTTAACATATTTCCTTTTGAATCTTCGCGTTCAATGGCACATGGAGGTCCATACCACCTGGACTTTAGTTTTCCCGAAAATAATTTTAAACGAGAGTTGAAAAGCAAAACTAAGTCTCCTACTTGAAAAAATTTAGGCCTAAGCCTCCTATCATTCCAATGCTTAGTTTTTTCTTTAAAAAATTTTGCATTTTCGTAAGAAAAATTTCTATGCTCTCAAGTTCCATCACTTTGAGCTACCTTGACTCTCCTGCAGAAAAAAAGATCAAAGTTCAGCCTTTTTGTTGCCCAAAAAGCTTATATTATAACTCTAACGGCAAATGACTTTCACCATTACGAGCTTCAATCATACTAAATTTTATTCGAAGTTCAAATGAAGAAAGGCTGGTCAAAATAAGTCAGGAGAAAAATCCTACGTAGCGAGCGACATGGTCAAGTGGACCAATCTTACGTGGCAGATGACATGGACAACTGGACCACTAATAAGTTGACATGTAAAATCAATAAGACATACTTATGCTTACGTGGCATCCAACAATCGAACAAATGAGTGACATGTCGTGCTTTCAATCTCAACAAATCAAATTCCCACAATTCTCTCAAGTCCATAATCTTTTCTCAATTTCACAAATTCTCTCAATCTCCACCAATTTCTCTAAAATCTTCCTTATTCATTTTTTCTTATCTTTCTTCTTAATCTCAACCATTCATTCAATTTGCTCTAAATCCAATGGCCAAAATTTATCTTTAAATCTCTATTTAAAGCCACCAAATTTCACCATTCTCCACACCAATTATCCAAGCAAAAGCTACATTTATCTCTACAATTATTTTGCTCTCAAATTTTCATTCTCCACGCAAAAATTTGTCCTTTTTTTTTGTGAGAGATACATTAGAGTGTAGCTTTTTAGCTATTGCTTTAAAGCTATATTTGCAGATCGATATTCTATTTGTATTGCTCATTTCAAATTTTGGGTTTTGTATTAAGGTGTGGGTACACCTGAGGTTGTGAGAAATTACAATTTATTGGATTCTGAACTATTAAAAAGGATCGTGAGTTTCTCTTTAGCTTAGGACAAAAAGAGGGTCGATCGGTTTGGTTCTTACCCGCAAGAGAGTCATTGTAGTAAAATACCCAAGAAGGAGTCTTGGGCGGGGATTGGAGTAGGGATTTCCGAACCACTATAAACATTCATGGTGTCATCTCTCTCTACTCTTTAATTTGTGCATTTAAATTCCATTTAAATTTTTGTTATTCTTGAACTTTTATTTTAAAATC
>NW_019104568.1:167103-213194 GCF_001995035.1 Momordica charantia
TATCATTAGTGCCTGTCCCAGCACCCATGCTGCACGCCCAACGCGCCTGCCCCAACGCCTAGCGACCATGCCGCACGCCAAGCGCACCCCACTCTGTCGTCGATTGGCGCGTGCCACCCTTGCCAGCCATGCCTTGCCGCACACTCCTCCCAAATAAGGAATGTCTCTCATGATTTTGGTTTATTCTTGGGAGATTTGATTTAGGATTTATTATTGATTTATTATTTTATCTATCAAATTTAAATTTCATCTTTAGGCAAGTTTTAGACATTTTAGGAATTTATCAATTTTAATTTTCTTTTTAATTTTGTTATTTTTCTTAAAAGGTCAAGGGCCTTGGCCTATAAATAGGCTTGTTCCCGTCCATTGTAACACATCTTGGAATTGTCTTTTGAATAGAATTGTGTGTTTCTATCATTGCCTTGTGCAAACCCCTCTCAAATTTCGAATCTTGTGTGGTTGAACTTAGGCCTTCGTATTTGAACCCCTCGGAGCATGCCTGTTTGATTGGTCATCAAACTCGTGGAGTGTTTTCGGCCTCGAGCATAGTGAGTCATCTGTCTGCTCAAGGTAACGACTGCAAAAGTAATCCCTCTAACCTTGGCCTTTCAGGTTGAACCAACAATACGATTGGATTCAAGTAGCTTCTGGCTCGAGTAGCTCAATACGCTTGGGTTGTCGCATATCACTTATTACTTGAACAATTATCTCTTTATATATTCTGAATAAGACTTTTGACATCTAAAATATAATTACATCTTTACTATTTGAGCATTCATCTTTTACTCTAAATGAAAATCCCTCAAGTTGAGGCATGGGAAGTAAATCAACAGCTGGTCAAGGAACTCGAACAGGGACAGACCTAGAAGCAAGCCAATAAGCTAAAAGACAATCAGTGAAACCAGGGAAACGAATCCCAAGGTGCTGAAAAAGGCATGCGTATAGGCCCAGCAAGGCTAAAACAAAAAGCAGGCAAGCCTAATCAATCAATGAAATCCATGGGTAGAAAATCATTTGGTAAAAACCAAAATAGGTTAAAAATCCATGGGTGTTGATTAACTTATGGTAAAAAACCGATAAAAGCCAAAAGGTTAAAAACCCAATGTAACAACCCATATTTTATAATACAGTCATTCTAACAATAATGCGGAAGCGTAAACAAATAAACACTATACCAAAGGAAAAACTTCTTTATTTAATTTGATACTATGGGAAAAAAAATGGGGACAAGTCCAACTTTGAAACAGAAACCTATAGGAAAGAGCATAAGATCAGATGTACTTACTTTTGAGTGCCCCTAACCTTGAGGGGGCCGTAGATCGTACCAAGCTATCAACTCAATATATTTACAAAAAAGCGGTCGTCCCCTTCATTTTATGCTGACTCCGGCCCCGGATAAGCAGGTGTTTCAGGAGACGGTCTAAAAAAGGGTCCGGTACAGTACAGCCATGTTGATCAAAATGCAAAAGTTTCATGACTTGACTGGGTGGTAGCCTAATCGAAGAAGTTGAGCTTGTGCCCAAGCCCACCTTTTTCTAAAATATCAACGTGGTCTCGAGGAGGTTTTCGAGAGTAAGGGGCTTTTTTTTTAATAAGGCTCGCTCCCGGCGCTCACGTTTTTTGGCTATAATAAAGCCAAAGAATAACTAGCAGAGCTAACTAAATTCTCATAAGCTAAAACAAATGGAAATATTAAAGATTTTCAACTCCTCATGCCAGAACGCTATTCCTCAATCACTATCTGAGCAGTCACTCGAATCTTCATCTGAAAACATTTAGAAAACGGAAAAATGAGTACAAAAATACTCAATAAGAAATTTTCATATCAAACATTGAAATTCATTTTTCCTTTCGAAACATTTGTAACAAAAATACTAACCGATCAAACCTTTCAAAATTTCATCTAAAACATTTGGAACAACTTTCAAACTTTCGAATAAACTAAATCATTCAAACATTCAAAACAATGTTACATTCATTCATACTTTCAAAATCATAGTGGGAGGTTGCATTATTTGGGTAGCCTACAAAACATATGTGGTTACTCATCGGTAACATCAATCAATTAGAAGCTTCTATCAAAGTTGTCGAATTAATATCAACCAAAACAGAGTTGTCGAAATAATATCGACCAGAATAAACAGAACGGTTACTTAAGTGTGAGGTCATGTGAGTGAATAACACACACATGAATCTTCATTCCTAATGAGTGTCAAACGACAAAACTGTCTTCCCACAAATAAGCCAGAACAGAAATCCATCAATTCCAAATTAGGCTACTACCCCAAATAATTGAAACGTTCCTCAAAACAAAATCGTGGCATATCCGAATAGGATATCCTATATTCAAAAGGAGAAGATATCCTGATTGTCTCAAAATTCTCCCCAGATTCAGATAACCAGATTTCCTAGATGTATCAGGATTCGAATTCCACAATCTCTAGAGGGATCAGGATTCAACTCCTATAAATAGGGAAGTAAGGCAAACCCTAAAGGTATGCTCACAACACCCTACATTTTATACTCAACTACTCCGATTCTGACTTAAGCATTGGAGCCTGTGTGGTAAGAGCTAAATCGATCTTTAGTGCTATTCTGTTTTGCAGGGCTCGTCGATCCCTTTTATTCTTGAAGATTGGTGTGAATTTGGCGGAATCCCAAGAGACCAAATTTTTGCATCAACAGCACTATTAGTGTTGTCTTTCTCAAACTCCATCAATTTTCTATGGCTTCTCTGGTTGTAATACATTAAATGCACATGAAACTATTTTTAACTATTCTTTGAATCAAAAGCCTAAAAAAATAAAAGTTGTGTTTGGTTTGTAAAGGGAATTCAAACAAAGTGTCACATTAGCTACAAGAGAGAGTAATCTATGGTATATAAGTGAAGACAATTATCTTCAATCATATTCAGTATAAGGTCTTGGGTGAAATGAAAAACAAAGTCGTACAATGTGTAAACTATTGTCCCTAATAAGTTGCTACACACATTCAAGTACGAGATCCAAATGTGATAGAAATTAAAAGTTTAGAGTAATTAAAAGTTTAGAGTAAAAATCATTTCACCCAACGAAATTCAAGGCTAAAAAGAAAATTTTTTTTCTTATTCTTGATCAAACCACTCTCATAGATCACTTCACATCCAATGAAAACAACAACAACATAAGATCTAAAAAGGAGGGAGGAAGAAGAGACAAAATCATTCTTCTTATAAACAAAAGTTGGTGAATTGTGAGTCAAAAAAAGAGAAAACTTAGCTAATATTTGGTGAGTATTTGTTTATATATTCTCTTTACTTCCCTTCCCTTAGCCGTCAATGTACACAAAAACCAATACCAAACCAAAAGAAACCAAACACTTTTTCTTTACAAGTTACAATCTAGAGATGAGAGAGAGATTGATAAATAAAAATTGAAGGCATTTATTTTTTTATTTTATTTGAAATTTTTTATTTGTATTTGTTAGGTGAGGACAATAATGAAAGATTATACGAATGGTCACTATTTCAAACCAACCTCCTTGGGTTTGCTTTAAAGCCAATCACCGTCTGGAATAAATGAGTTTGAAAAAAATGTATAATATAGCCCAGAAAAAGAAACAAAAAAGTACCTCGTATGTCAATCTTAGTATAGTTCAACTGGTTAAAGTATCTATTTCCGACCAAAAAGTCGCGAGTTCAAAAATCCATTTCTACCGTAAAAATAAAATTAAGAAAAACTCATATATCTATTTATTTGAATATATTAGGTGTGTAAAGTTGTATAATTATTGCTTTGGATGTGGGGATTTGATTTGGTATGTCATAATACAAAGTTAGGCAGTGGGTATTTTATTGTTGTATTATATCTTTATGATTTACAACTTTTTTTCCAATGAAAATGATAGTTTTTTTAGTTGAATGATATTTTGAGAGCCGAGAGATCGAATTAAATTAATGATAATAAGTGTCCTATTCAAATTAGGCTATCGAGATCATGTTCTTTTCTTTTTCCTCAATATCTCTAAGGATAACTTGACAATTAAGTAACTAAGAATATTATATTTATGGGTCAAATGTTTGAGTTCCACCTCTATTTTTTTAAAATGATTATTTTTCATTTTCTTAAACTTTTGTTGAGATTTTAAGAATTACCTCTTGAGAAATATTAGAAATTAAATAGATGATTTTTGGCTACCTATTTAAAAGAGAGAGAAAAAAAGAAGAAGAAATATTATGAAGTGAGCTCCTAAGAATTATTGTTTGGGGAGCAATTTTCTTTCAAGGGTAATTCTTTTTATTTCGAAAAAAAAAACAATTTACTAAAAAGGTGTTTGAGTAACTAGTTTCTGAAAGTTCTCTTTAATGTGTGTTTCACAGATGAGCTATTATTTAAAAGTTCTTAAAGCCGGTCTTATTAAGAAAAACTTAATCTACGTGTGAATATTGAATAGTGATTCTTAAATCAACGGTTATTTTTAGTGAACAACGACGTATAGAGTGAAGATTCAAACTTCCAAGGAGATATACGTAAGTAGAACTATATTAATAATTTTTAATCTTATCTGGTGTATAAGTCATCCAATCATGATTCTTCACTGTTACATTTTGAAAATAAAATAAAAAAAAATAGTGTTGAAAGAGTCCCAAACAAAATCCTTAAGTTTTTATTTGTTTTTTAGCAACATCTAAATTTGTATATAACATTGGGCAATTTTATTAATCAGGATAGGTTTTTTTTACATATTTATAAATAGGTATGTTAAATTTTAACCAAGTTTCAAAGATAAATAAGTATTATTTTATTCACTGCGTTGCGCTGTAGTCGGATTGACTTAAAGAGTATTGATTTAATTTCAATTATTTCGCATAATTGAATAAGATACAGTGTTGAAAATACAATATTATAAGTATATCAGAATGTAGAAATACAAGTAAACCAGTGACTATTACGATCATAGCCACCAATATTAACTAAAGTAGTTAGGATGAAATGAAATAAGTCTGCTTAGGCAGTTTCAATTCAATTAGGACATGACAAAGACTAAAAAAAAGAAAAAGAAAAGACAAGAATAATAATGCATGAGGAAGTGGGGTTTGGGGATTCCCATTTATTAAATGCCTCCTTAAAGTAGAAAAAAACTTTTTGTTTCAATTTATTTGAAAGTTCTGATAGCAATAAATTAAGGAAGTTGAGCAAACATTTGAGTGGTTACTTTAATGCTACATCTTAATTACAAGAATACTTAGGAATCTTTGAAAAGATTTTTTTTTTCTCATTGAATCGGGGACAAATGACTATGAAATATCAATATTCACGAGGTTCCATCTCAAAACCAATTGACAATGAAAGGAGTAGTTCATGTCTATTATAATCAATTGTTAGGTCCCCTGTTTTTACAATGTGGGATCTTTAACATGAAAAGATGTTTAGACGAAGGAATCCCTTGAATTTATGTATGGTTTGTTTTTTTTTTTTTTATCTATCTTATTTATTTGATTTTAATTAAATGATTTAAAATTGAGAAATAGGATTTAATTTGTTTATAATCTCAATCTAAACAGTAAAAAGATGATCATTCAAAACAAGCGCTTGCATATAGGTGGCAAAACAAGCTCAGTTGAATGCAAATATAGCAACAATTTTTTTATTTCAAACTATAGCGACCAAAGAAAAAAATTCTCCAAACTCTTCACAAGAAAGACAAAAATAGCTTTATAACGTCTCTCATTCAATCAACGATAAAGACTAACTATATCACTGATATATTATATTAGTGATAGACTATATGATTGATAGTTTGTCATTTATATATATCAATAGACATACATGTGTGATATAGAGTGTAGAAAGAAAATTACGTAAATATGTATAAATAGGCACGTAAAATTCTTTTTTTTTTTTTTTGAAAAAACTATATTTGTAAAATCATAATCTTGTTACTATATTTGTTAATATGACAATGTAAATGACCCGCTATTGAAATTTTTTGTAATGCAAAATAAAAAGACCTTATTTATTTATTTATTTGGATAGAAACTAAAGTTCAAAGAACACGAGATTATGTCTTAATACCGGTCCCACCTGAACATGAGTTAACGTAATTCAACTAGGTAACTATCTTAATTAATTAAAGGTCCGAAGTTCCATTTATAATATTATATTTTTATTTAAAAAATTCAAATAAATTATCACTAAAATTTTAAAGCATTGCAAAAAAAGTTATTATCATTACAAAAAAAGTAAACATGAGTTTTTTTTTTTTTTCTTAAATAAGAAGTAAACCTTAATTGATTGAGTTACAGTCATTATCTCCAACCAAGAGATTTTGAGCTCGATCTCCCACCCCACATGTTGTACTAAATAATAATAATAATAGTTTATTGCTATATGATCCTTTGTTATGGGTACTTTGGATAAAATTTTATTAAACGAAAAATTGGAATTCATGAATGTTGTTGGAGGTTATTTCTTAGATGCTACATGTCAACATTTTATATATAGGACAGAAAGTGTTGAGCATGAATCGATGTATATGTTATTGGTTGTTTGGAACTTCGTAAAGATCAAGTTCACCAATGTAGACTTCAACAGCCAAGCCTCGTAAGGGACAAGTTGAGGATCCCAACATCAATTGTCGCTACCCCTTAACCACTTTTCCGACTCGTAACCATTCCCCAAGCGATGTCAGAGATCAAATATCTATAAATATATAGAGTTCTTCCTCACTTTTGAAATACGCAAAACTATTCTCTCTCTGCGCATAGATTGAACTTGAACTGACTTGAATGTTAAGTGTCTTTTCTCTGTGCGTGCAGGTATTGTGCGTTCATGGGTCATCCGAGTCTGAACTTCACGAAGTTGGTCATTTCTATGATCAAACAAATGCAGTTGGTGGGATTGAAGGGTCACAATTTTAAGTTTAACATTGATGGATTGAATTAATTCTTTACATAGTCCACAACAAATTTCAATTAGATTTCAAAAAAACACACACAAGATAAAAACTAAAAAGAAATGGACTCACATTGAGGGAAGTATCGAAGCAATGTCTAAATAATTTTTTCCACAATACAAATAGGGGACCATACATAATAGCTAGGTTTTTCGCGAGTCATAGCAAGAGAATAACCCTCAAAATGAGGCTAAATATATGTGTTTGTCTTTGAATCTTTGAGTGGTTTTTTTTAATTTAATCATTTATATTTTAACATTTTTCAATTTAATCTTTGACTGTGGTAAATATTAAAATTAGTTAATAATAAACTTAACATGACATAATACTTAGCGAATTAGGCAAAAATTTAGAAGGGTAAAAAGGTCCTTCAGAAAATAAAACTTTAAATTTTCTATTGATTTCTTAAATATTTGGAGGAAGAAATTAGAAAATTCCTTGGAATGAAAGACAGTTTTGAATTAGCTTTGTCTACGAACAAGGAAGCTATAAGTAATGCAACTATGAATTTCATGGAGAGTTCGATCCTGGCCTCTCTTAGAATAATATTTTTCTTCTAATAAGTTGATCATCCGTCAATTATTTAATATTTAACAATGGTGAGAAGGACTAAATTGAAAAATTTTAACACGTAAGGATTAAATTAAATTTTTTAAAACAATAAAAACTAAATTTAAAGGAAGGAAAAAAAAGACCTCTATACTAATTAAAGACCATAAACCAGGGACGGATCCACATTGGACCAGGGGCATGTGCCCTTATCTTTTACCTTCATTCTCTCAAACTAGACAAAATTTGTGGTTTCCAACAAGTCGTCTGTAATTTTAATGATGTAAATACTGTATTTTCTAATTCTTTTTATTTTTCAAGAGTGTGGTAATATCTTTACTCATCATAATCTATAGTTGGTTTCTTCAACCAAGTCATTCAAAATTGTGCTGATATAAATTAAAGCCTTGTTTGCGACGAAAAAGGGAAGTAGAAAGAAAAAAAAAATGTTTATGGGAGAAGAAAAAGAGTAGAGAGTAGGAGTTTCTTGGAAAATTAAAATATAGATGTTGACAATATTATAATTAAAAGAATACGCAATATTCAGGTGTAGGAGTTGATGAATGGCTGACTACAAAATTTCTCTCTCACTTATCAATGTGAGAGATTCGAGAATAGATTATAGAAGCCTTATTACTCTCATTTAATATCAACCCACGTGTTCCTTCTTCCATGGCTTCACTTCAATCATTTTATTCGAGGGCAAAATACATTTTTATCCAAAGACTTGAAATTGGTACCCATTTAATTTTTAAGGCTTCAAAATGGACACTTCTTATCTCGAAGATTTTGGAAAAACAAAATTAATGAAGTATTGTTAGTTGACTAAAGATGATATTCATTGGTTAACTTATTACTTTGCTGATTTGGTACTATCAACTCTTAATAATAGTTAATTGTTGGTTGGACATCCTATCTCCGATCCTTACTCTTCTTCTCTTTCCTCTCTCCTTCTCTTTTTTCCTCCCCTCCACTAAACTTGTCACGGCTCACCGGCTCTATCCTCGTCAACTGTTGTTGCACCATCATCGACACTCTTTCGTTGTCGTCGTCAAAATCCTTGCTAGTGTTTCTCATTATTCGTTCGAAAACCTTCTGTTGCCAAAAAGTTAAACCACATGTTCGTCGTAATCCTTTGTCTCCATCATACTATCATTGAGGAACTTGTATCCAAATCGAACAAGAAATCTTCCTCGTGTTAGATTTAGACGAGGAATGCTCGTTCCTCTTTGGAACGATGAAATTTCTTGTTTGATCTGGACACGGAATGCTCATTACTCATCAAATCTAGAACGAGGAACCTTTCCTTGTTTGAAATCTAATGAGGAACCAGCATACCTAGTCCAGATGTGGAATGAGGAAGATTCCTAGTGTGATCGAGCACTAGTTCTTTGACGACGACATGGCAAAGTTTGACAATGAGAAGGATGGTGGCAAGGAGAGATGATATATGCGGGCGACGGCAAGGTGCGTCGAAGGAGGCGGAGAAAGTGGAGGAGATTGGAAGAAGTTCAATTAGAACAAATATTATTAAATTAATATATTTTGCCAAATGAGCAACTTAAATTCCACATCATTTTAACATTAGTCAACAGTCAAATTAATTTAATAAATTCAATATTATTAAATTAATATATTCATGAATGTTTCTAATTTCTTATTTTTAATGAAACGTTTCTAAAATTGTGTAGAAATTTTGGGCACAATAAAGTCAAGAAATTTCTTGTTTGTTGACTCTTGTTCTCAATATATTTTCCAAAACAGAAATAAAACTATTATTTTATAATTATTGACTTATAAAATGCATAAATAAATATAACATAAAAATTAAATATTTAATTTAATAAATTAATTTTCATAAAAAAATTTACTTTTTATAATTTAAAATTTTAGAGAACCAAAAATAAAAATGGTCATATTAAACAATTCTATGTTTCCTTTTTCAATAAAAAAAATAGAAAAAGAAACAACAACACTCACCAAACACAATATAATTTTTATTTATTAAGAAAACAAAAAACAACAAAGAGAAACGAGAGCATAGTTATCTAAACAATTTAGGTCCTTTAGTAATGTTTTCCTTTCTTGTTTCTCATTTCCAATTTCATTAAGAATCCTAAGCATTTTACAACTAATTATGTCTATTTGTTTCTCATTGTTTGGAAACCTTGTCAAAATTATATATAAATTTTGAAAACAATTCAAACAAGTTTCTTGTCTATGTTTCCAATTTGTTTCAAAAGTACACAAATATAAATATTGTTTGATCATTCTTAAATTCATGGGTGTTGAAGTACTATAATTCTATTTTTCTTTATTAAAAATGAGAAAACAGAAACAAGAAATGGAAACATTACCAAACGGATCCTTAAATTTTAAAATTACTTTTTATTATCTAATCAAACATGTAATATGAAGCTTTATCAAAGTTTTCAATGACTAAAAAGTATATTTTTTTCACGTACATTCCAAAAATCATATCTAAAACAAACTCGCCTTACCTTAGGTCACACTATTTGTTCACCTATTTAGGACCCAAACTAAATTCAATCTACAATTTCTAGCTACACTCAGAACTATATATATATATATATATATAAAACTAAGCAACACAATTTTCCCCTACAAAATCTAGACACACTTTCTAGCTACATAAATAAAAGGTCTAAAAATGATTATTCAACACAAATTCTACCAATTCTCTCTGGCTAATAAAACCACTATTCTCAAACACTATGCTTTATTTAAAAAGAGACACCTATAAAAAATAGCCTTAAAGATACCTTTCTTTTTAGGGAAACAAAAAAACTTCATTAATGGAAAAAAATAAATGCTTCATTTGAGAAATCAAACTCAAATTCACACGAGAAGACAAAGCTTTATATGCTAATTTATGGGCTAGGGAGTTCGCCCTTTCTTGGGACATGAGCAAAATGGAGGAAGAGTTGCGGATATATCATAAATCAAAGCTTCATCCTCACTTAGGTCTTCGATTTTTCCTTTCATCATTTTGATGGTTATGAGTGAGTTGGATTCGATAATCACTTGGTGAAAATTGAGCTAGATGGCTAAGTGAAGACCTTCCCGATCCTACAAATTTCTGCGCGAATGGGGTTAGAGTGCAACGGGATCCATTCTTATTTTTCCAGCAAGAACAACAGTAAACTCATTCAGACAGACATGATCTCCATCTCCATTTTGTTAATCGATGTCCAACACAAATCATCAACGTTTAAAGTCTTAAAGAGTACTAGAAACACGAAGTTCCTTAGTCCAATTTAAATTTTTAATATAAACCAATGCCTTTGAATTTAGGACATCACCCAAAGCAAAAAATTTAGGAAGGAAATGGTAACATATCATATTCCCAATTATATATACCTATTTGGATATAAAAGTATTGAACAATGAGGAGACAATGCACGTGCCACCACCCTAAGGAATTTGAAACCATTCTAAATAAGTGAAACTTGGGTGAGGTTTACAACTAAAGTCAAAAATAAAAAATAAAAAAGGTGGAGCCAAAAATTTTCATATAGAAAGGCAAAATTCTATGCTTGTAACTTTTTGTAGGTATAATTTTGAAGTTTTTGAAAATTTGAGGAGTAAATTAATTAGGACGAATTTTAGTTGTTTTAAAATTTTGGTTAAAAGATCTGGTCGCATTTTTTTAATTTAGTTTTTATTTTTTAAAAAGTTTCAATTCGGTCTTATTATATATAACATTTCTATTTATAAATGTTAAAATTGATTTTAATAAATCAGTAAAAATTGCAAAGGGATTAAACTACTCTAAGAGAAGGAAATTCGAGTTAAACTGAACATAACTCAACTGATTAAGATATATATCTTTTACCCAACATGTTATTGTCGAAAAAGAAGAAAGTTCTAATTTCTCCTTTTAAATTTTTAAGACGTTAGTTGAAGCTTCAACTTTCTTCTTTGAGGCGTCCCTAGTTTCTTACTAACTCACTAAATATTATGTCTGTAATCTTATCTTTAGTCAATTTTAATATTCACTAGAAAAAATTTAAATTTTCTAAACGACGGATTAGAGCATATACGCGTGAGTACATACATTTAACTCGAACTTTTTCATACGACATTCTCAATCTAAGACAAATTAATAATTAAAGAGTAATTTCTCCGTCCTCCCTCGATCGCTCGTGGCGGTCACGAGATCTAGAGAGAGAAAGAGGAGAAACGTAGAAGGGAAAGAAAAAAAGTGGGAAGGTGTGGAGTTTGAAGAAAGTATTAATGGCAAAGAGAGATGACAGATATGCACATTGAAGAAGGAGAGAATATGAGTGTAATAAAAAGAGGAGGGGACTGTTTCAGTTTGGTAGGTTTCAAAATTTTTATTAAATCTCTCTCTCTCTCTCCCTTCTCTCTCTCTCTCTCTTCTTTTTCTTTTTTCTTCCCATTCATCTGAATCCAATGCAATCATGATCTTGATGCTGAAAGTCCTTTAATTTAATGGTGTTTTTGTTCATTGAACTCTCTCTCTCTACAACTTGTTTGTTCTCTCTCTAGAGAAATGGGGTGTGGAAAGAGATTTTTTTTGAGCCCTCCTCCTCTGGCTCTTGCTCTTGCTCTTGTTCTTGTTGTTTTTGAAAGATTCAGTCTGGTTTTTGGGCTGAATTATACATATAAACAAGTCAGCAGCTTGAGATTGGACAGGATTCAAAGGCATTTGGACAACATTAACAAGCCTCCTCTTCTCACCATTCAGGTCAATCTATAACACTCTTTTTTCTTCTTTCTTTCCATTTTTATGTATCTCACGTCTTGGACTTGAGCCTCGTGGTATCACCAACTACGGTTCAAACCCTGTGCTTGTGAGCATTGATTCTTGGAAATCGAAAAAAGATTTATGTATTTTGAGAAAATTGTTTAATTTTTTGGCTTTTGTCAGTTCTTTGTCTTTAGGTTGAAGAAAATGGTTGATTTTGTTTTCTTTTTTCTTTTCTGTTTTTCTCTTATAACTTCCATTTTTTCTTTTATTTGGGTTTCTTAAATTTTCAATTTTTATCTAATATGTACATTACTTCTTTTTTTTTTTTAAGAAAATTGTTGTTTTTTTTTTCTGTTTTTCTCTTAGTCTTCATTCAATTTGACTTGGGTTTCAAAAAGTTTCAATTTTTATTTACTATATATTATATTTATAATCTCCTATAAATTTATGGCTTTTTCCTGTTGACTTTTTTTATGAAAAATGTTGGTTTTTTCAAATTATATATATATTCCCTTTTTTTATCATTTGGGTTTCTAATATTATTAATTTTTATCTCTTATACATTAATGAGGTTTTTCTTTTTCTTTTTTTTTTCATTTTTACTAATATTTTCTTTTCTTTCTTGTTCAGAGCCCTGATGGTGATATTATAGATTGTGTTCATAAACGAAAACAGCCGGCTCTTGATCATCCCCTCTTGAAGAACCACAAGATTCAGGTCCAATTTCTTCTCTTTATCTCACAAAAAATAAATAAAATAAACTTCTGAGTCCTATTTTGGTTTTTGAAATTTCATATTTATTCTATTTTAGTCCTCAAATTTTTAAAAGATAATTATATTTTAGTTGTCATCATTTTGCCATCAACTATTTAATAAAATATGCATATTACATGTTAACAATTGATTATACGTTTTAATGTAGATCCAATTTTTATTTGCCTTTCTAATAACCATTGATTATACGTTTTAAAAGACATTTCTAAACTCTAGCCAGATTGTTCCAACCTCTTTAAATGTTCTTGAAGCTGCAATCGTTTATGATATAGAACATAAATCGATAGAAAAATAACGACAATGATGAAAATAACTATTTTTTAAATTTAATAAACTACAAATAAATTAAAATTAGCTGAAATTAAAAAAAATTGTGTTATTTTTGTAGAGAGGGCCAACGGAATGGCCAAGAGTGAAGAAGATGAAGGAGAAGAATGAAGTAAAGGATGGCGATGGCAGTGAAGGGAGGCGGGGATCAGGTGCGGGAGGTGCATGGCAAACTTGGCGTGTGAACGGAACACGGTGTCCGAAGGGGAGTATTCCAGTGCGACGGAGCACAGTGAACGACGTGCTACGAGCCAAGTCTTTGTTTGACTTTGGCAAGAAACGACGGCCGATTCTTCTTGACCGCCAAATGGACGCTCCTGATGTGGTCAGCGGGAATGGTCACGAGGTAGCGTATCTTTTCCTTCCCCATCCTACTTTTTTTCTAGCATTTAAGTTGAAAGATGGGAGTTTTTATGAATCTGTTACTTCACTTCAACTCTATATTTGTTAGCTAGGTGTATCATTAAATTTTTATCGATAAAAATAATAAAAAAAGATATAAATACACTTTTGATTTTTTTTCTTTTTGTTTTGGTAAAGTTTTTACTTTCATTTTCCAAATTTCAAAGTAATAGGATTAGAGATTTGAATATTGACCTTTTAGTCGAGGTTATAACGTTTTAACTAATTGAATTATACTCTTGGTGGACACTTCATAGACATGAAAATTTTAATTATTAGAAAGTAACTACAAAAGTTTCGAGATTAAATTTATAACTTAATGTTTTGAACGATTTCTAATTTGACAAAGTAAATTTATTTCAAATGACGTAGTATGTATATTAATTTTATTTTTTTTATTGTACATATTTGTACTTTTTTATATATTGGCAAAAGAGATAATATCAAATTAACGTTACATAAAATTGACTAAAAATGCTAAGGTTCCATACTCATCTAACTATTGTAGCTGGATTTTTCCTTTTTATTAAAAGACTAATTAAAAATATTTCTTACACTTTAGTGGTTAAATTGCTATAGTACTATATATACATAAAACTTAGAGATGAAGTGAAACTTTTCCCAAATCTTAAAGGAAAAAAAAAACATTTCTCTTTCCTAAAAAACTATTAACATATCATTTCTAGATCGTTTTAGAAATTTTCCAACTCCAAAAATAAAATTTAATCATTATCTAAACAAATTAATTAAAAATTGACTGGTCAAAAGAGTTGGTGTTGTCAATTAAAAGATAATAAATGCGACACTGCAAAAAATTCAAACACAAAACCATCTAGTTCAATATCGCTAAACTCGATCGGGACATATCTACTTTTATATTCATTACTAACACATTTTCTATTAGAATTTATCTCCAAATATGGAAAGCTGGGCTTATTGTTGAATAATTAATTCCGTTTAATTGTTGGCTAAATGCCGAACACCTACTATTTTCTTGATCTGAGGACATCAAATTTGATATGATCATAGCCGTCTGATATGCGGTTGCACAAACTTGCAGCATGCGATCGCGTACACAGGATCCTCGCAGGAGATGTACGGAGCGAAGGCGACAATAAACGTGTGGGACCCGTCAATCCAAGTGGTCAACGAGTTCAGCCTCTCCCAGATTTGGATCCTCTCGGGATCATTCGACGGCTCAGATCTCAACAGCATAGAAGCTGGTTGGCAGGTATTTTTTTCATTTCCTACACCCTCCCGCACACAATCCAATACCCCTTTTATTTATTTATAATATCTTTTAAATTAAGTTTTTTCATTTTTCATTTTTTTTTTGTTAAGCTTGTTGGATTAATGCAACTTCCAAGAGTTTCAACTGCGTCGAATCCAAAGCTGTTTATTTTTTTCCCCCGTATTGTTTTTCCGCTCCAATTTTCGAAATTATTTCATTGGTCTTTTAAATAAAAGATTATAAATATTTTGTATTTTTTTAGAGGATATTTTGTATTTATTTAGTTTCTCAATTATTAAAAGTTTTAATAATGTTTCCGAACTTCCAATTTTAGTTGGAGGTAAGGCTATGTTGTATTAAAAAGAAAAGTCTATGTCATTAACACGATTGACAAAAGAGCACAAATGAACCTGCGAATTTGATAAGTAGAGGTAAATGAACCAAAAAAATTGTATTTAAAATGTATTATGCAATTCCGCTTCAATTCATTTTTTCTTTGTAAAATGTACTTTTTGTCCCTAAATTTTGAATTTAGTTTCTATTTGATCCATCTACTTTAAAAAGTTATACTTCATCCTCTAAATTTTGAGTTTGGTTTTTTTTTGGTTTCTAAGTTTCAACACTTTTAATTTTAAATTTTGAGATTAGTTTCCATTTGATCCAACCTTTAAGTTTTTACTAATTCTTACTTTTGGTCCCTGAATATAACATAACCGTTGTTAACCCCAGTAAAATGTTGATCTTGATACTACTAGATCGATTTAATATTAAGTTATGTGTCTACATATAAATTATATAATTTACATAATATTTCAATAGGTGTTCTGGCCGGAAAAAGAAATCTCTCTAGCATACTATCCTATAATAGAATGTTGGCCGAGATTTTTTTACTAGTTTTTTTTACCATGGCCTATTGAAATGTAATAAAAAATTATTTTTATCAGGTAAGTCTAAAATAATATTAATTAATATTAAATGGATCTATCGTCATCCTCATCAACATTTTGTTGGTTCTGTTATGTCAAGGACGAAAATGAGCATTAGTGAAAACTTAGGAATAAAAATGTTGAAATATTGAAACCTATGACCAAATGGAAACTAAATTCAAAATTCAAAGATAAAAGTGTACCCTTCGAAATCTAAAGACTAAATGGAAATTAAATTCAAAATTCAAAATTCAAAAGTAAAAGGGTAATATTTTGAAACTTAGAGACCACGTGGAAATTAAACTCAAAACTAAGGGACTAAAGGATATCTTCCCTTTTTTTCTGGGCTTGTTCGCCTTTATTTTATTAAAGAGTTTACTTCTTTATTTCACATTTGTATCAAATTATCACTTGTTAATCTAATCCACCTAGACTAGAGATTTATTAAAATTAAAATTAAAAAAATGTTATTGGAACTGACACTAAATAAACAGAACTATGAGAGTACAAGTTCTAAATTTATATTTAACTGTATTTTTTTTTCTTTTTTTCTTTTCTTGTGACAGAATATACTTAAGTGTTAGGATATTAGAAATATTTATCTAAATGTATTTTAGAATTTATTGAATTTTCTAAAGTTTTGATTATTCTACTAGTCAGGTCAGTCCGGAGCTTTATGGGGACAGCAGACCAAGATTATTCACATATTGGACGGTCAGATCTCTAATCTCCCTTGTTTTAGTTTTTAAAAATTGCCCCATAATATAAATCTATATATAACCTTTATCTTTAAAACAAGTATTTTTTTTTATTTAATTATAACTTTAGTTAGGTTAGTTTGGTCCAACCCAAAACTAATTTTGAGAAAATGTACCTAGGAAGCAATTTATCTTACAAAATTTTAATTTATTTGAACTCATGACAACTAAATAAGCTTACAACACAATCCATCCTTATACTTTCAGTTGGATTGATCAATTTTTTAGAATATTGGTTTGGATGATGGATCAGTTCTTAATTATCAGAATTTTTTAACATGGTTACACGAACCATACTTAGGTTTTTACCAATCAGCATCTATTTCCATGTTAACTACTCATAAAATTTTGAAAGTTTTTTTTGGATTTTTGAAAAACATAAAAGAAAGAAAAAACAATATGCTTTTCTCTCTTACTTGTCAAAAAGTGAATCTTAAACATCTAAATATTTTTCCAGTTACCATCATAAAGCACATTTTAAAATTTTTATAATATAAATAAATAAAAAGAATATATATATATATATATATATATATATATATATATATATATATAATCATACATGTTCTATGTCATATTTAAAATTTTTCATTTCATTAACCCTTTTTTTAAGAAAAAATCTTGAACAACTTTACATGTGACATTAAATTAATGAGTTTAAGTCCTCGTCACTATTATATTATTTTTCAAATTAATTACAATTTTTCCTACATTTTAGCACAAATAATTGAAATCAAAATAAAATCAATAAATAAATACATAATTGGATTTTGGGATATTGGGATATTGGGAAGATTATATTAATAAATGGTTTGTTCTCTTTCTATTGACTTTGAAAAATGCACAACATTTAATTACATTATCACATATATTTAGAAGGCTAGATTTAGAGAAACCATGTGACATTATAACCTAAATTACAAGAAAGATATTGATTGAGATTTAAATATATAACCTTCAAGATTGAGACTTTTTGATATTTTATTTCATGTCTCCTTGTGCCAAGTTGATATAAAATTTTAGAAAAGAATTGGGATCAAGTGTTTGGATGTGTTTTCATAAAATTGTATTGGAAATATTTTAGATCAATTTTTTACTTATATCACAACTAGTTTAAATCAATTGAAAAGATCTAACGATTTTAACTTTTTCAAAAGAATATTACCTTTTGATCGAATGAGAATTTAAATATACAAGTTTTAAGTAATAATTTAATTAATTGAACTAAAGTTATTGCTATCTTAACTAATTGAACTACCAAAAGGTCTAAAATGCTTAATCGTGTTGTACCACCAAAATAGTAATTCCTGTTTTTATTTTAAAATGAGTTGAAATCATATTCTAGTCTACATTAATTCAAGGAGTTATTTATTTATTTTTTTTAGTACGACATGTTGGAGAGAAAATTTGAACTCTCAACCTTTTGATTGGAGATATATGTCAATTACTGCCTTCGCTGTGACAAATCAAGAAGTTAATTAAACATTTAAAGAAAAAATAAATAATTTTTCTAAATTTTATGCTAATCAAAATAAAAAATTTAACAACAAAAATCTAGACATACTTTTGTGCAACGTCTTGAGACAAATTTCTCTTTCAAAATAATTGAAAGTACAAAATTCAAAGTAAATGTGATATTTCATCAATCAAAATAAAATTAAAAACCTTTCTATATTCACGTAGAAAATTGATTTACTATTAAATATAATAATAATAATAACTCGGTTAAATTATAAATTTGGTCTTATTTAGACCAAATTTAAATAATATAAAAATTAAATTTAAATACTATTTTAGTCCTCTACTCTTGAGTTGGGTTCATTTTAGTCTTTATATTTTCAAATTTTATTTATTTCATACTTTTAAAACTTTGATTTTGGTTCAGATACTTTTGAAAAATATCTAATTTAATATATAATTGCAAAATATAACATAAATTTTATACAAAATAGAAAACATTTAATGTAAATTTATGATAATATTTCAAAAAATTTAGTAAGTGGAGTGTGATGTTAAAATTATGATCTATAGAAATGAGATAAAAATAAAAATGAAGAGATTAAAATAGTCATTTATTAAAAGTACAAGAATCTAAATAGACATTTTAAAAGTACAATAACAAAAAAGACGTTTTGAAAAGTATTTAAACTTAAAAAATAAAGAAAGAGATTAAAATAATCCGTTTTTAAAAGTATAAGAATCTTAATAGAAATTTTGAAAGTATATGGACAAAAACATGTTTTATAAGCACACGTTGAATTAAAATAGCGAAGAAATTGAGGACAAAATTGTAATTTAACATAATAGAAATATATATATATTTTTCAGAGTGACGCGTATCAGGCAACGGGGTGCTACAACCTTCTATGCGCTGGATTTGTACAAACAAACAGCAAAATCGCGATCGGAGCGGCGATTTCTCCCATCTCTTCATTTACCGGCAGCCAATATGACGTCACCATTCTCATTTGGAAGGTCCGTTATTTTTTTTTATTTCCTCCTCTCCTCTCCCTTGCCCTCCATTTTCTATTTTCTTTAATATATATTATTAAATTTTAAATCTTATTTTAATTTCTCAACTTTCTATTTTTATTTATTTTAATCCTTCGGAAAATATTCATTTTATTACTTATATTTCAAAAAGTGATCGTTTTAATTTCATTTAATCTTTTTTCCCTGGAACAACTGACTCAACAAATTTCTTAAAATATTTCGTAGTTTTATATTAAATAATTTTCGTTAGGTACAAAATTTGTGATAGTATTTTGAAATAAAAATTGACCAAAACGAAAAATGTAGACATTTTGAAAGCACGTGGACAAAAATTGAAATTACAGATTTTAGACCTTTTATTTAACCTTTGTTATGATTTTTTAAAGTAAAAGGTGATGAAGTATTGCTTAGTAAAACTAGTTAATTTTATCCTGGACCAACATACAAAAATTAGTCATTATTATTACTTATTAATTTACTCAATGTGCACTTTCTTTTAAATCAACTACTAAAAGTTAGTTTCTGTTGGTTTCCCGGAAAAAACAACAGGATCCAAAGCTGGGAAACTGGTGGATGGGATTTGGGGACAATACTTTGGTAGGGTATTGGCCGGCGGAACTGTTCACTCACCTCGTCGACCACGCCACCATGGTGGAGTGGGGCGGCGAGGTGGTGAACTCAAAGGCCAGGGGTGAGCACACCTCCACCCAAATGGGCTCCGGTCGTTTCGCTGAGGAGGGCTTTGGCAAGGCTAGCTACTTTCGAAACCTCGAGATCGTTGACTCCGACAATAGCCTTAGTGCTGTCCAAGAAATCTCAACGTTGGCGGAGAACAACCATTGCTACAATATTATGAGCTCCTACAATGACCAATGGGGCACCCACTTCTACTACGGCGGCCCTGGAAGAAATCCTGAATGCCAATGATCATTGTCTCGTCCACTCATGCGAGATCTATTAAAAGGAAAATTCAATTCTCATTTTTTAATTTGACAAGGTGGATCAATTTTCACGGTATATATTTTCAATTTCATCAAATGGAGTAAAATGATAAAGAATTATAACATTTATCTAAATTTGATGAAATTGAAAATTTATACCGTAAATATTGATTGAGGGGTAGGAATTGAATTTTTCTTTTATTCTCCTATATTATAACTATTTTAAGGGCTATTTTAGTAACTGAAATTAATTCTTTAATTGTGTAATTAATGATTAATGTGGGCAGCTATTTCCACTCCTGTTTTTGCTTCACTTTCAAAGGTTTCGATTGGGAGAGAAATGAACTTGTACCATTCGAATAAAGGCATTGTATCGCTTAAACATGCTTGGAAATAGCAATATTTTGTAAGCTTATTACCCACTTAATTTACAAGTATTTTTTACATCTACTTTGAATTATTATTATTATCATTTATCATTTATATATTTTAATATAAATTTTAATTTAGAAATATAAGGTTTATATCATATATTTGTCAGAATAGAGAAAGGGAGGAAATCAAAGAGAAATGTCTTTTCTATCCTCCAGGGTACTTAACATTGAAAAATGAGGAAAGTTGACTTGTGGCTCTTTTTGGAGACTTAGCCCCATGGCTACCACCAGAAGTGTGCTGAGTTAGTCATACAAAATAAAAGTTTGTTTGATAACGTTTTTATTTCTAATTTTATTAAGAAACCTAAGTATTTAACAACTTTTTATGTTTCTTGATCCTCATTTTTAGAAACATTATCAAAATTGTTAGAAATTTTGAAAATAACAAAAACAAGTTTCGTGTTTCTTGTTCCCGTTATAATTTATTCCGAAACATAAAAAAAATACTATTTTATTATTATTGAATCTATGTGGTCAGTGCCATGCAATTTTATTTTATTTTTTTTTTAAAAAGGAGGAAACAGAAAAAAAATGAGAACGTTACCAAACGGACCTAAATAGTTAAAAAACCTAATTTAATGTCAAGCAATTATAGATGGGAAAATAACAAAACATCAATAAACTAAAACTCCGTTTACTTACCCGCAATCGTAATGTGAATGAATTGGAATGAAAATCAATCGGAATCATAATGTTATTCCTTTGATGTTGTTGTCGAATGAGAAATTTTGGCTAATTACTAAATGTCACGTCACAAAATTAAAATTACATTTATGACCAATGATAAAATTACACGTGTCCTAAATTAATTTTAAAATCGACGAATCTAATCATGCCACATGTCTCTCTTATGGCCGTCCGATTGAAATCAACTAATTGAATCAAAACCCATAAGGAGATTGGGCCCACGCCCATGGCCCATTAAAGCTCATGACCCATACAAGACCCACCAAGCTCTATAAATAGAGGGAGTCACCTCTCATTTGAGACATTCTAAAAGATCCAGAAGCATTGAAGATTAAGAGCCTTTGGAGCATTGAGAGTCATCTACTACCGTTCAGATTGCGAAGTGTCATGGTCATGCTCGTCCAGAGCATGTCGCCCATGGTCGCATGCCTATAATACCCTCTTCCCTCCTACTTTTATACCATGTATTTACTTTTGCATGTTATTTACTTTTCATTGTACTTTTGGTGGCGAGTGACTTCTCGCCACTTTGCATGTTCACGTCTGCCAGAGGCAAAATGCTTTATAATGTACTATAGAGGGATACACCTAGTCTCCTCCCTACATCGAGTTGTATTCTTGTCTTGCCGCTAATCTATTCTCTTGCATTCAAGCATACAACAAGCTTTCCAAAATGTCTTCAAACGTTTTCCAAACCTTTTTCCTCTAACTCCGTTTTCTAAAACCGTTTTCTCGAGAACGAGGGTCGAAGTTGCGATATATAGTCGTGGTGTCGCCGATTATCCGATTCTCATTGGCTGACTTGCGTGTGGGCATGAGCAAGTGCCGCACAATCGCTTTGGGAGTCCTTTGAAAGATGCGATTGTGACAGTTGGTATCAGAGCCTAGTTGGCTCCTCGGATCGAGATCAGTAATCATGTCGGTAGTGAAACAGTTGAACAAGAAACATGTCGAACGACTTGTGCAAATTGAGGAACAACTATTGTTCTTAAGAGAAGTCCCTGATCATGTTCGGTTCTTAGAAAATAGGCTAGAAGAGTTGGCTAGCAAAGCCGATGGAATCGATGCGACAAATGCTCGAATTGACGCATTGCCAGTGAAAGAGTTGTTGGTTAAGGTTGAGACCCTAGAAAACAAAGCTGGGAAAATGACTAGTTTCGAGCGAGAGGACAACTCGACAAGCTTTGTTGCTCATGTAGAGGAGCGAGTTGAAGAATTAGATTGCTCCCAGAAAGCGATCATGCAGATGGTCAGCGACCTTTTCGACGACTTTCGAGCTGCTATAGAAGTCGTGCTGGCAGAAGTCGCCGAGATAAACATGAAGGTGAACCTCACCATGAGAGTGGTGGGAAACCAAGGCCCAGCATGAGGCAATGTCCAGTTTAACAAGGTGAAGATTCCAGAGCCTAAGTCCTTTGGCGGAACTTGCGATGCCAAGGCCCTCGAGAACTTCATCTTTAACGTCGAACAATACTTTCGAGCTATGAGTACAACGACAGAAGAAGCCAAGATCACTTTGGCAACCATGCATCTAGCTGAAGATGCAAAGCTTTGGTGGAGGTCCAAGTATATGGACATCCAAGAGGGTCGATGCACTATAAACACATGGGATGAGTTGAAGAAAGCTCTAAGGGCACAGTTCTTTTCGGAGAATGTTGAGATTCTAGCGAGACGTAAACTGCGAGAGTTGAGACACACTAGGTACATTAGAGACTACGTGAAACAGTTCGCGGCACTGATGTTGGACATACGAGACATGTCAGAGAAAGACAAAGTCTTCTATTAGTGGAAGGCTTGAAACCATGGGCCAAGTTCAAGTTGTATGATCAAGAGGTTCAAGACCTCTGCTCTGCTTATGCTGCGGCTGAAAGCCTGTTTGATCTTATAATGATCGGTCACAAGACAACAGAAGGAACCAACCCTCTTCGAGTAGTGGGAACAAACCCACCAGAACAAACTCACCCAAAAGTGGGGGAGGAGGCAGGAATGAAGGAGCAGACCGCAGACCCTATCAGAGGGGTGGAACCAACTGGCGAGGGCAAAACCAACAGAACAACTTCAATCGAGGACCCTTTGTTTGCTTTCTGTGTAAAGGGGCTTATCGCATAAGCGACTGCCTGCATCGAGCTGCCCTGAAGAAACTCCAAGCTACAATAGCCAATGGTCCTGAGGTCGAGAATGAAGTTGTCGAGACAGAGATACCGACCGAAGAGCCTACTGATAACCTCTGCATTGGGGCACTGAAATTTTTGTCGGCTCTCCAGAAGAAAGTAGGGGAAGCAAAAAAACAGCTAAAGAGAGGGCTCATGTATGTGGACGTGTTGGTTCACGGTAAAGCTGCTAAGAGTACTATGGTGGATTCTGGAGCCACACACAACTTCATGGCTGAAATCTAGGCTCGCTGTCGGAATTTACAATGGGATAAGGATCCAGGGAAGATGAAAGTAGTTAACTTCGCGGTCCTCCCCATCGTAAGGATAGCAAAAAGCGTCCAACTGAAGATCGGGACATGGAGCGGCAAAGTAGATTTTGTGATTGTTAGAATGGATGACTTTGACGTCGTGCTTGGAATGGAATTCCTTCTAGAGCACAAAGTCATCCTTATGCCCCTAGCAAAGTGTTTAGTTGTTACTGGGTCTGATCCCACTGTTGTTCTGACGAGCATAAAATAACCAAGTAGGCTTAGATGATATCAGCTCTGCAGCTGAAGAGGGGCTTGCTCACGACAAACCAACACTTATGACCATTCCAGTAATCGAAGAAGAGAGCAGTAAAAAAAGTGATCCTAGTGAGATCCAACAAGTCCTAGCTGATTACGCAGATGTTATGCCCGACAGTCTGCCAAAGTCCCTACTGCCACATAGGGGAATCGACCATGTAATTGAACTTGTCACAGGGGCTAAATCGCCCGCTAAGAATGCCTACCGCATGGCCCCTTTCGAGTTAGCAAAACTCAGGAAGCAGCAGGATGACTTGTTGAATGCAGGATTCATCCGTCCGGCAAAGGCTCCCTGTGGGGCCCCAGTCCTTTTTCAAAAGAAGAAGGACGACAGTCTCCGCCTGTGTATCGACTACCGCACCTTGAACAAACTCACGGTGAGCAATAAGTACCCATTGCCCATCATCACCTATCTATTTGACCGTCTCCACAGGGCCAAGTACTTTTCTAAGCTAGACTTGAGGTCTGGATACTACCAAGTGCGCATTGCTGCGGGAGACGAGCCCAAGACAACCTGTGTCACGAGATATGGGGCCTTCGAATTCCTCGTTATGCCCTTTGGCCTTACCAATGCTCTATTGACGTTTTGCACTCGAATGAATCAGGTGTTCCATGAGTATCTTGATAAGTTTGTGGTAGTCTACCTCGATGACATAGTAGTCTACAGTTCTTCCATGGTGGAACACCAGATCTACTTACAGCTGGTCTTTGAGAAGCTGAGATAGAATGAATTATATGTGAAGAGAGATAAATGTGCCTTTGCATAGAAGCGCATCAACTTCCTGGGCCATGTGATCGAGTGTGGCCGAATTGGCATGGAAGACGGAAAGGTCAAGGCTATTCAAGATTGGAAAGTTATGAGTTCCCTCACTGAACTACGGTCTTTCCTCGGGCTGGCAAACTATTATCGAAGATTTGTCGAAGGATTCTATAAAAAGGCAGGATCATTAACTGAACTCCTGAAGAAGAGTAATACTTGGAGTTGGACTCCAGAATGTCAGGCGGCTTTTGATAAATTGAAGAAAGCCATGACGGAAGGACCAATGCTTGGTACCGCAGATGTCACCAAGCCATTTGAGGTAGAAACTGATGCCTCAGACTTCGCCCTAGGTGGTGTTATCCTTCAAGATGGACACCCAGTGGCGTATGAAAGCCGAAAGTTGAACGACACACAAAAGAGGTATGTAGCCTCCGAGAAAGAGATGTTAGCAGTAGTCCACTGCCTGAGAGCCTGGAGACAATATCTCTTAGGTTCCAAGTTTGTTGTCAAGACCGACAACAGTTCGATATGTCATTTCTTCAATCAGTCAAAGTTGTCCTCGAAGCAAGCCCAATGGCAAGAGTACCTCGTCGAATTCGACTTCCAATTCGAACATAGGCCTGGTCGATCAACCCAAGCAGCAGACGCCCTTAGTCGAAAGAGCGAACATGCGGCCCTGTGCATGTTAGCTCATCTGAAAGCAAGCAAGTTGAGGGGGTCTGTCTATGAAGCTATCAAGACACATTTGAAAGACGATCCAACAGCACAGACAATCATTCAGCTAGCAAAGGCTGGGAAGACCTGTCAGTTTTAGGTCGAAGACGACCTCCTTTTTACCTAAGGCAATCGTCTCTACGTTCCGCGAGCAGGAAACCTGAAGAAACTCTTGATGGAAGAATGTCATGACACCATGTGGGCTGGCCATGCTGGGTGGCAGAGAACTTATGCCCTACTGAAGAAAGGGTACTACTGGCCGAACTTACAAGACGACGTTATGCAGTACACCAAGACGTGTCTCATCTTCCAACAAGACAAAGTTGAGAGAACTAAAATTGCGGGCTTACTAGAGGCCCTTATAGTACCGTCAAGGCCTTGGGAGAGCGTATCCCTGGACTTCATTACCCACCTAACCAAGGTTGAAGAATTTGAAGATATCCTTGTTATTGTCCACAGATTCTCAAAATATGCAACCTTTGTCCCAACTCCAAAGATGTGTTCCACAGAGATGACAGACGCATCTATTCTTAAAAAAACATAGTGAAACTGTGGGGTGTCCCTGAAAGCATTGTGACTGATAGAGATGGAAGATTCGCAGGGACCTTCTGGACGGAACTATTTTAGTTACTTGGCTCGAACTTGAACATATCCTTAAGCTACCACCTGCAAACCGACGGTCAGATAGAACACTTCAATAGCCCGTTAAAGGAATACCTCCGCCACTTGATTGATGCTCGACAGAAAAACTGGATACAGATGCTTGATGCAGCCCAGTTTTGTTTCAACTTTCAGAAGAGTACTACTACAGGGAAGGTTCCTTTCGAAATAGTATGAGAGCGCTTACCTGTGTTACCTCACATCATCGACCATCCTTACATAAGAAAGAGCCCCCAAGCATACAACTTCACCAAAGAATGGCGACAATCCACAGATGTTCAAGAAGCGCAGACCATTAGAATTCCAAGCAGGAGATCAAGTGCTCATTAAATTAGGTCCGGAACAGCTCTGATTCCGAGGTAACAAAAATCAACGCCTTGAGTGGAAGTACGAGGGACCAGTCCACGTTATTCAGAAGGTCAGGAAGATGTCGTACAAGGTCCAATTACCCTCATGGATGAAAATTCACACAGTGATTCATATGAGCAATTTGAAATCCTATCACCCGGACAGCATCGACCCCACACGTAACAAAGTGATTCGACCAGTGGTCATTTTGAACAACAAGATAGAAAAAGAAGTTGAAGAAATCCTAGCTGAAAGAACTCGTCAAGTCGGACGACCGAGAAGGGACGTACATGAATTCTTAGTCAAATTGACAGGGCTTCCAAATGAAGAAATCAGTTGGGAGCGCGTAGAAGATTTGAAATCAGCATCAACCCAGATCGCAGAGTTCGAGCAACGTCGGTTGATAGGGACGTCAACCATTTAAGTGGGGGATAAAACTCGTCCAGAGCATGTCTATAATACCCTTCTTTTGTTATAAAATTTTATTTAATTAAAAATGTGGTCAACTAGATATTTTTTTTAGAAATGGAAGAAATGATAAAGATGATGGAAAATGTTAAAAAGAAGTAATAAATAAATAAATAAATAGAAAGAAAGAAAAAAAAACGTCAAAGGTGGGGAGTAAGAGAGAGAAAAGAAGATAGGAAAGAGAGAGAAAGACAAAAAAAAAAGGAAGAAGAAAGGGAAGTCACGGGAGAAGAAGAAGAAAGGAAAGGGGAAGAAACAAGGTTCCAAGTGGCCGAAAAAGCGTGGATAACGCCGGAAAACGGATCTAGAAGTTAATAGGCAACGTTTTGAGGGTCGGTAAGTTGATTTTTCAAGGAAAGTAAATATGGGTTTTTCTTCCTTTTGCTCAAATAACTCCTTGGGTTCTATTTTTTTTTTTTTTGAAATCTTTGTTTGGGAGGAAGTGTAAAAGAAGAAACGAGGGTAAACTTACTCCCAATGTGTTGATGTTTTTCATGGAAGGGTAAATTTGAGTTAGGTAAGGAGATGAGTTAAATGGTAGATATTGGTAAATTGAAGAAGAATCCATTGAGAAATGAGGAGTAAATTTTGTGATAAAAGTAAGTCTTTTGCCATAAAACTAAATGAGGAGAAAAAAAAAGACGTATTGGTACGAAATTAGGAATTACACTTTTGTTCAAACAAATTGTCATGGAAGAGAATAAGTATGGAGTGAGTTTAGAATTTATTCTCCTAAAATTGCTATTAAGATTTATTCATGTTAGTGTTAAAATGTTAGTGTTAAAATTGATGTTACAGGTGATGTAGAGATCGGAACGGCTTACAACCTTAATTCCTCATGCCAATAGGCTTGTGAGTGGTTACTTTATGAAATATTTTCATCTACTATGACATAGTTACCATTGGTTGGGTCTATTAAGAGTTGAATCTAGCAATTTATGGATTTTGCATGATTGACAAAGTTCAATTTATGTTTGACACTTACAATTATTCATAAATTTGAAATGACGATAGTGGTAAAGCTGTTGATTCCATAGAATAAAGAACAACGATTGATTTTTAATGAACTATGGCTATGACGTCAGATTGCAAGTTGATGACATTAGAACAATCGTGGTTATAGTGTTGTTTGTGAAAATGAGTGTCATGGTGGAAATCAAATTCCAATGACTAGATTGTATATCCATAGTGATTTCCACTACACATATATAAATTTACCCTATAGTATATGTATGAATGGATTGTCTGCTTCGCGTTTGGGAGTGTTCTCGACGTGTTGTATGATTAGTTTGCTCTGTTATGTATATTGAGATTATTGATATATAGCAAGACCAGAATTTGCTCTGTTATGTATCTTGAGATTATTGATACGTAGCATGACCAGGATTTTCTCTGCCGTGTATCTTGAGATTAGCGATACATTGTAAGACCAGAATTGCTCTACTACACACCTTGAAATCTTTTGGTATGTAGCATGACCAGTTGCTCCGCTATGAGTGGGCGTAAAGTTCACGCATAGTATGACCAGTTTTCTCTGCTATACCCGTTGAGATCTTCCGTGTATAGTATGACCAGTTACTCAACTGTGTGTATTAATGTTTATGCCCGCATGAGTAGTTTGGGCACAAAGATGATGAGGAATACTACACTCATATTATAGCTTAATTAATAGATAGTTTTTTACATGAACTTACCATTGATATATGTATTTAAAGCTGCTCGCTACAACCAGTATGTAATAAGTACTTAACTAAAAAAAATAGTGTTGTTATATATACATATTTTCATTTAAACATAGTGCTCGATTCCTGCTTAATATTCTAGCACTCATTGAGTTGTTAGCTCACCATTTTCTCCTGTTTTTTTGGTCCATTCTACCAGGCAGCACTTGAATTTCAAGAACCTATTGTGAACGGTATCGCCACAAAGTTCCTTACCTAGATTTAATGCCTCACAGACTCCAAATAGATCTCCATCTTCTAATAACTATTCACAATTCCATTTCTCAAGTATATATGCATTTTCTTGCCATTGTACACAACATTTTTTGGCAATCCCTATGACAGATTGTGAATCACAATGTAATAATATTAGTACATATTTCATCCACAATCATAACATATTCCGTGAAATAAAAATTATTTACACTTCTACACATAAGTATGGTAGAATAATCCATATGGCAGTTTGTTGATTTCCATGAAGTATAGTTTCTCCACCGGCAGTTTGCTAAATAATTTAAATAACAACATCACATCGTTAATTGACCTCAGATGCACATGAGTAATTAACCAATCATATACATTTATTATACTCATGATTATAGTAATATATAACTTCAAAAGGAAAATAATTTTTGCGACAATTATGCACTATTTAATGTATCATTTATTTCTTTTGATATCATAGTGATCACTATAAAATATTCATAACAAATAATTTTATATATTCAATCAAAATAAAACTATATATTCAACTATGGTAAGGCAAGATTTCAAACCACCACTAAGAAAATCTTAAACATACCTCCAATTTAATTGAACAACACATATAATTGGATTTTACACAACACATTTCATATTTCCAAAAAGTAATAAGTAAGAAAATTATATTTCAAATTAATATAAATAAAATAATTTTCAATCTAATGAAAATTCATGACCAATTACAAATCTCAATAACCACACTAATTTAAGATATGAGATTAAACTTAAATTGAGATACTTCATTACCTCATTTCTTATTCTTCGCAATTTGAAGCTGCATCTCAAAACAACCTATTCAACTTGCTCGATTCTTTTTCCATTTTTCAAATTCTTTCCGATGGCAATCCCCACAATCGTGATATTTGCATAAATACTTCTCCGACAATAATGCCAAGGGAATCTCCAGCCAATCGACAGTTCTGAAACATAGAAAACAAGAGAGATTATAAACCACAAAAGGAAAATTTCACTCAATTAAACCACACAAAGTATTAAATGATATGCTGGTTCGGTTCACGGTCTGGTTCATGGGTGGTTCATATTTTTTTTAAGAAATATGAGATTCTCTCTCTTCTAAAATAAGAAAAAAGAAAGATACTCATCTTCTCTCCCTCCATCTTCTCCTTCTCCCTTTCAATCTCATCCACCATTCCTTTGGTGTTCCCAGCCGCCATTGACTCTTTCTCACCGACAACTACCTCTGATGACCATGGGCAGAGCGGCACGACGGCAGTAACCCATAGTGGTGCAGCCTTCATCACCACGAACACGAACCGCGTTGATTCGACCAGAGCAAATCATCGATCAGTATAGCATTTTAGATAAAACCTCAAACCAGTGGCACCGACGACTCGAGCAAAAACCTGTGGTAGCTGCGTCTCCTCCATGAACTAGATTTGATATCCATCCATGAGTAACAGCATTTTCGTCAACGGACCCACAGTGGCACAACCATGCTGCTCCCTTACAAATGTGAGGTTCGACGACGTCCATTGGCATTAGCAGATATGTTGGTGTTGGGATTATGGAGACAAATCAAGGAGAAAATCTTTTTCCAATAGGAAAATGCCCATTTAAATTTTTCATTGTCCTATTTAGTTTGGACTTTTTTATTTTCCCATTCCCTTTTAGTTTTTGTCATACCATCTATTATAAATAGAGATAGATGGGTCATTTCATTGGTATGCACAAATAGGGAGTTGTGAGAAATTCTCAAAGAAGAGAGAATTTGAGAGCTAAATACTTGTGTATGCATTCAAGAGTTTGAAAGACTTGTAGAGTGATTCGTGAGCGTTTTCTATGTGAGGAAAAACTGAGAGAAATCATTGTAAGGGGCTTGTAAACTCTTGGGAGATTCTTCTTGACATTTTAGTAGATCCTACAGTGGTAGCAGAGAACTGGATGTAGCCCACATTGGGTGAACCAGTATAGATCCGGCATTTAATTTTTCTTATCCCTAGTCTTTATTTATCGTTCTTGTTACTTAGAAGTTTTATATTATTTTATCTAATCCTTTTAAGTGCAGGTTGCATTTTTTCATAACAATTGGTATCAGAGCTCAAGGTTGAAGAACGATGACTGGAGAAGATAAATTGGTTATTTTTTATGGAACTGATTTTTCGTACTGATTATTGAACTGATTTAAGTGTTTTTTTTATCTTTCGTACTGTGCAACAATTGGAACTGATTTTGATAGAACTGATAAATTGGTTATTTGATTCTTTTTCCTTGGAAAGTAAGGAACTTTGTATGTCAACGACAACGACAAAGATATGATAACTGTTGTAGATCATTCGAGTCAGACCCAATTATGGCACAGTAGGCTGGGACATATAAGTGAAAAATTTATGAAAATTCTTTACTCTACAGGGAAGCTAGAAGGACTTAAGGTAGTGGAACACAAGTTATGCAAAGGATGCATATTTGGGAAATAGAGTCGTGTCAGTTTCTCAAAGACAGGTTCAACGCCAAAGTCTGGAAAATTGGAGTTGGTTCACACCAATGTGTGGGGGGCCTTCTGAAGTTTCTTTCATTGGAGGTTCCAGATACTATGTAACTTTCCTAGATGACTCAAGCATGGAAGGTATGGACTTATTTTATTAAACATAAGTTTGATGTGTTTTCTGTTTTCAAAACATGGAAGACTATGGTAGAGAATGAGACAGGCCTGAAAATCAAAAGCTTGAGGTTAGATAATGGTGGTGAGTATGTTAGTAGGGAATTCAAGAAATATTGTGAAGATAGTGGAATTGTGATGGTAAAGACTCTTCCAGGGACACCACAGTAGAACGATGTGGCAGAGAGAATGAACAGGACGCTGAATGAGCGTGCTAGGAGCATGAGAATACATGCAGAATTGTCTAAGATGTTTTGGGCAGAGGTAATCAATTGTGTGACCTATCTGATCAATAGGAGCCCAACCACATCACTAGACTTCAAATTGCCTGAAGAAGTCTGGACTGGTAAACAGGTAAACCTTTCCCATCTAAAGGTTTTTGGCTGTGTATCTTACCTTCACATTAATGCTGCAGACAGGAGTAAATTGGATGCCAAATCCAAGAAATGTTTCTTTATTGGGTATGGTGGAGCTGAGATATGTTACAGATTTTGGGATGACCAAAACAAGAAGATTATCAGAAGCAAGAACGTGGTCTTCAATGAGAAGTCTTATACAAAGACATAAATAAAGTTGATTCAGGAAAGACAGAGTTAGATGGAAGCACAGAGAAGACTCAGTATATAAGTCCTCCTGAAGTTGAGACTAAAACAACAGAGATTGAAGATTAGAATACAATTACTCCTAAAGAAACAGTTGTAGGATCTGATGAACAGGTTGTGGAATCTAATGAACCAGTTGTGGAAACTGATCAGTTTCAGAGAACACCACCACCAATAGTTAGAAGATCTAGCAGAACAATCAAACCACCACAGAGGTATTCCCCTACATTGAATTACATTTTACTGATGACAGAGGTGAACTTGTTATGAGGAATACATTGAATTACATTTTACTGATGACAGAGGTGAACCTGAATGTTATGAAGAGGCGGTTCAGCTGGAAGACTCTGTTAAGTGGAAGTTAGCCATGAAAGATGAAATGAATTCTCTAATGATCAATCAGACATGACAACTTGCTGAGTTACCAAGAGGTAAGAAATCTTTGCAGAATAAATGGGTATATAGAATCAAACAGGAGCCCGACGGCAACAAAAGGTACAAAAGATATATTAGGTAAAATCAATCAATAGTAAATCATATAATCATATCAGAAGTTATATCAGTGACTTTATATTTCATTCTCTTTGTTTGCACCCTTATTTCATAGGAAAAAAAATTAGTAGATATATTAGTATTATATCAACGCACAAATATCATAGTAGATATCATAGTTATATTATAATCATATGAAGTATCACAAATATATCAGTGGTAAAATTTATACATAATAAATCATATAATAAGTTATATCAGTCGTACATTAGTTGTATATTAGTGAGATATCATTGATAAGTTAGAAGTATATTCGGTATATATCCCACATATATCAGTGTTATATCGGTGGTAAATCAATGATAAATCATATAATCGTATAAGGAGTTATATAAGTAGATACATAGTTATATCGAAAGTAAATCAGTTGTATATCATTGGTACATCAGTGGTATATCAAAGATATATCAAGTACATATCAGACATATATTAGTGTTATATCAGTAATAAATCAATAAATGGCAAATCGTATAATCATATAAGAAGTTATATCAGTAAATATCATAATTATATCAGTGGTATATTAGTTGTATATCAGAGGTATATCAAGTATATATTAGACATATATTCGATGCAAATCTGAGGGAAATTGAATCCAACATCCCACAAGACTGGGCTATTCGGCATCCGTGTTTTTGGGCTAATTTAGGGTAAATTTGAGATTTTCCAAATTGGGCCTCCGTATTTTTGGAAAAAATTGCTGTATTTGAAAAATCTAAATGTATATGCTAATTTTATTATTTTACCAAATCTTTTTGCCATTATTGCAAGAGACCCATTAATTTATAAACATTACAACTGTTATAAATTAATGTCACAGAAAGAAAATGTTTATTATAAAAGGGTTATTAAATTACAATAAATGTTTAATAAAATGTCTCCAAAACAAAAACAATCTTCCATAAGTATTTTTTCCTTTGTCATTCCCAACATGTTCCTCAAGGAATAAGGACTAAAAGAAGAGTCCTTACAAGCTATATGTTAGATTTTGGTTAGAAGTTAAAAATATTTCACCACCGTTGATTGATGGACTAGTAAGTACCTATTGGATATGAAGAAATAGACTGAAGAGATAGAAACTTTTTGGAGCTCATCAAAAATTGAGTATAGTATTGGTTAAAATATTACTAAAGATACTATTTGTGTTGGACAAGAGACCAATCTTGGTGTTGGTTATTTGTGTACAAGAACCTTGAATACTTTTAGTTATTCAAGGCTTCAGAGACAATTTAAGAAACTTTTGATTTTTGAAATACTTTATTGTTATGATTGGACAAGACGAATGACCTCAGCTTATCAAGTTTAAGCTATAAACTTATCAAAGATGTGATTGAGATGTTACACGCTAAGGAAGGATCTCAAACTTTGGATGGTGTCACATCTTCCACATATTTTATATGAGTTTGATATGGTTTTAGTGTTTATAAGATAACTATTGAAGTAAAACTGGAGAAAAATAATGCTCTGTATGTTTCCAATCTCCAAATAATCAGAATACATATACACGTGTAAGTCATAACAATCTAACTGTACACAACAAAATGACTAAAGTACAATAAGTCTAATACTCCCCATCAAGATGGACAATACAAATCTAAAATTCCCATCTTGAACAACAAAGGGAAAAACCACAGCAACAGGCAAGACTTTGGTGAAAAGATCATCAAGCTGTAAATGAGTGCGAATAAGTAAGAGCTTGATAAAACCATGAAGGACACTGTCACGAACAAAATGACAATAAAGCTCAATGTGCTTCGTTCTCTCATGAAAAATAGGATTCGATGCAATATGAACAGCAACCTTATTATCACAAAACAAAAGAGCTGGCGGCATAAAAGGAATCCGCAAATCAGACAAAAAATGTGATAGGCAAACTAATTCACAAATAGCTTGAGCTAAAGGCCGATATTCAGCCTTAGTAGAGGAGTGAGAGATAATAGTTTGTTTCTTAGTCTTCCAAGAAACCAAAGCATCACCCAAAAAAATGCAGAAACCCATAGTAGATCGCCTAGAATCAAGCCAAGAAGCCTAGTCGGAGTCAGCAAAAGCTCGCAACTGGAATGTCGAAGAAATAGGAAGGAAAATCCCTTGACCTGAAGAGTTCTTCAAATAACGCAACAAATGATAAACAATAGCCAAATGAGTCTTTGATGGTTTAGAAACAAACTGACTAAATTTATGGACAGCAAACATAATTTCTGGCCGTGATAGAGTTAAGTAAAGAAGACGACCCACAAGTCTACGATAGACAGATGCATAAGGAAGTAAATCCTCATCAGTAAAGCGAAGTTTCAATAAGAAATTCATAGGCACATGAGTCGGCTTACAGGCAAAAAGTCCAGCATCTTCAACGAGTTGTAAAGTATCATGGCACTGAGAAATGCAAAGACTGGTAGCAGAACGAGCAAGTTCAAGGCCAAGAACGTATTTGAGAGAACCTAAATCCTTAAGCTTGAATTGGGCATGAAGAAGAGCCTTCAATTTATCAATCTCAGTAATACAAGCGCTAGTAATTATTATGTCATCGACATAAACAAGAAGTGCAAGAAATGTTGAACCAAAATCCCGAACAAAGAGAAAATAGTCTGCCTTGGACTTACGAAACCCAAGAGAAATCAAGGCATCGGAAATTTGGCAAACCATTGACGAGAAGCCTGTTTTAAACCATAAATGGACTTATTCAAACGACACACTAAACGCTCCTTCTGAGTTAATAGGTTATCGTTAGGCTTGTAACCTAAAGGTAAATATATGTAAACTTCTTCAAAAAGATCGCCATGTAAAAAGGCATTATTCACATCTAGTTGAACAAGAGGCCAATGCTTAAAAACAACAATAATAAGCAAAACACGAACTGTAATAAGCTTAGCAACTGGAGAAAATGTCTCAATAAAATCTAAACCTTCCTGTTGAGTGAAACTCTTAGCAACCAATTTAGCTTTATACCGTTCGATAGAACCATCAACCCGGTGCTTAATTTTATAGATCCATTTGCAACCGATAGAGTGTTTCCCTTTCGAAAAAGGAACAACCTGCCATGCGTTATTGTCTTCCATGGCATTAAGCTCAACTTTCATAGCCTCCTGCCAATGCACAAAAGGAATGGCTTGATGATAATATTGGGGCTCAAAATGAGAGGAGACAAAAAAAAAAAAAAACCCTAAAAGAACTGGACAATTTGGTGTAAGAAAGATAATTCTGGAGAGGATACCGCGTGGACAAAAAAAGGTAGGCCGTCATTAACCAAGAAATTACAATGATAATTTTGAAGCTAGGAAGGTTTCTAGGTAACTCTCGAAGAACATCGAGGATGAACAATATCATAATTGGACGGTACCTCAGTAGGAACAAAAATTTCTCCAAGAGTGGTAGGTACCACAGTTGGGTCTGAAGAAGGATTATCAATTAGAGTAACAAAAGTACTAGGAGAACCCTGTCAATCAACAACATGTGGAACAGAATGTGTAGGTAAATCAGTAGCAACCTCAGGCCCATATGTGTTGGGATAAACACTTAAATTTATGGACTAATTATCTCCTCTTGTGTGAAACTAGTAGGAAATAGCAAGTAAAATTAATAATTCAAACAAGCATAGGACACAAGCAATTTTAACGTGGAAAAACCCCCTCAATATGAGGAGTAAAAAACCACGAACCGAAGTCAAAATCTCCACTATAATCAATAATTGGTACACCAAGTTCTCTCTAGCAACAACTAGAGGCATACAATAATAATATCTCGAGACAATAAATCTCGGCAAACAAAGGGAATAAATTGGGGAAGAAAATTAGAAAGATCTCACTTAGAAAGTGGCACCAACTACCCACTGTATCTACCTGTAAGCAGCTCCAAAAGAAATCTCCACCGTCCAGATTGAAGACCCTAGTGTTACGAACACGCTGTCAAAATTTCACCTCGATCGACCATGAATCGACCTCCAATCATGCAAAAAACGTCACTGTACGGAATTGAATTTCTTTTCCTTTTTCTTTTCTGTTTTCTCTCCTCGATCTGCATGCATAGATTTTCCATCTCTCTCCTGAATTATATTTTGACCGGCTGCAGTTTATATATATATATATATATATATAACCCTAAAATATTAATGGCCCATGTGGGCCTTAAAGTTGGGCTTTTCGCACAATGTGAAAAATACCAAACAAATCTCCCCCTTTTTCACTGTGTGAAAAAAATTGCCATCCCAGCAACGGAACGACAAAACTCAAGTTTTTCACTTGGTAGATTCTTTGTCAACATATCAGATCCATTATGATCAGTATGTATCTTCTCAAGTTCAAACAGTCCATCATTGAGAGCATCTTTCATCCAGTGATATCTCACATCAATATGTTTCGTTATCAAATGAAATGTTGCATTCTTACCAAGATGAATAGCACTTTGATTATCGCAGAATCACATACTGTTGTTGCTTGAAGCTGAGCTTCTATATAAATCGCTTCATCCACAACATCTCCTTGCACGCCTCWGCTGCTGCAATATATTTTGCCTCAGTCGTAGAAAGTGCAACACACTTTTGTAGTCTTGACTGCCATGACACTGTACCACCTGCAAATGTCATCAAATATTCGGAAGTAGACTTTTGGTAATCTAAATCTTTTTCCATATCTGAATCAGTGTAATCGGGCAAGCACTGGCTTTCCACTTCCAAAAGTGGCTTCAAATTGGAAGTATCCCGCAAGTATCTCATAATCCATTTTACTGCCTCCCAATGTTGCTTTCCTGGATTGGACATAAACCGACTAACAACACCAATAGCATAGGCAATATCTGGTCTAGTACATACCATGACGTACATCAAACTCCCAACTRCTGAAGAATATGGAACTCTGCTCATCTCTTCCTTTTCTTTATCTGTAGAAGGACTCTGCTTGCTACTTAGTTTAAAATGATTGGATAGAGGAGAACTTAACTGGTTTAGCCTTGCTCATGTTGAATCTTTCAAGCAGTTTCTCTATGTAATGCTCCTGAGACATATACAATTTCTTGGATGCTCTGTCTCGTGCTATACGGATTACAAGAATCTTCTTCGCTGGCCCTAAATCCTTCATGGCAAAGGATTTGCTCAACTGTTTCTTCAACGTGTCAATTCTTAAAATATTTCTGCCAACAATCAAAATGTCATCAACATAAAGGAACAGTATAATAAAGTCATTATCAGAAAACTTCTGYACAAATACGCAATGATCAGAAGTAGTCTTCTTGAAGCCTTGCTCCCCCATAACTGACTCAAACTTCTTGTACCACTTCCTGTTTCAACCCATAAAGACTTTTATTCAAGTTGCACACAAGATTCTTCTTGCCTTTCTTCTCAAATCCCTCTGGCTGTTCCATATAAATCTCTTTATCTAAATCACCATGCAAAAATGCAGTCTTGACATCCATTTGCTTAACCTCCAAGTTAAGACTCGCTGCCAAACCCACAACTACACGTATAGAAGACATCTTCACAACATGAGCAAAGAGTTCATCAAAGTCAACACCTTTCTTCTGACTGAACCCTTTGACAACTAGTCTCGCTTTGTAACACGGTCGTGAGTTGTGTTTTTCTTGTTTCACTCGATAAACCCACTTATGTTTTAGTGCGGTTTTTCCTTTAGGCAACTTGACAAGGTTAAAAGTGTGGTTTTCATGCAATGACTTCATTTCATCTTTCATTGCATCAATCCACTCTCTTTTGTGTTCATCTTCCATGGCCTCCTCATAACTCTCAGGTTCTCCCCCATCAGTCAATAACACATACTCATCAACTGGATAACGTGTGGAAGAACGCCGATTTCTAGTAGATCTTCTAAGTGAAACCTCTGTAGGAACCTCTGCAGGAACCTCTGTTTCTGCCGACTGTTCATGAACATCATCTACCTCAACCTGTTCTGGACTCTCTATTGTACCATCAAATTGATCATTCTGAACCTCATTCTCAGTTTGCATAGAAGGTTGTGTTAAAGGAACTGAATCCAAGTCAATCAAACCATCACTGTGCTGAAACTCTGTTTTATCTGTCTTCTCAATATCTTCTATAGTTTGGTCTTCAACAAATACAACATCTCGACTTCTTATGAGCTTCTTCTGTACTGGATCATATAGTTTATAACCCAACCCATCTTAGCCATAGCCAAGGAACACACGTGGTCTTGTCTTTGCATCAAGCTTCGATCTCTCATCTTTAAGAACATGTATGAAAGCTTTACATCCAAAGACACGCAGGTGATTATAGGATATCTCCTTATCTGACCAAATTCTGTCCGCGACTTCAAAATTCAAAGGAACACATGGCGTGAGATTCAAAACATGCACAACTGTGCTTAATGCTTCACCCCAAAACGATATTGGCAACTGTGATTGTGAAAGCAAACATCTCACTCGCTCAACTAGTGTTCTGTTCATTCTCTCAACTAGCCCATTCAATTGAGGAGTCTTCGGAATTGTCTTTTGATGTCGAATACCATGACTTCTGCAATATTCATCAAAAGGTCCACAATACTCACCTTCATTATTGGTCCTGATGCACTTCAACTTCTTACCAGTTTCTCTTTCAACAAGGGCATGAAACTGTTTAAACACTTGCAACACTTGATCTTTAGTCTCAACATATAGACCCAAGTTTTCCTCGAATGATCGTCTATAAATGTCACAAAATATGAGGAACCTCCTAGTGTTTTTATCTTCATAGGACTGCATACATCAGAATATACTAAGTCATGTATATTTGACTTCCTCGAGTGTTGAGACGCTTTAAAGGAAACTCTAGTTTGTTTCCCAACTAAGCAATGAGCACATCTTTTCAGAGGTGCATTCTTTATACCAGAAAGATAATTTTTCTTGGCTAAAATCATTAATCACTTCTCACTAATGTGACTGAGTCTCTTATGCCATAATTCAACACTCTTTTCATCATCTACCGTATTTATTGCAGAATCAATAACCATTGCTTGCATCAAATACAGTGAGGTACACTTCTCTCCCTTAGCTACAATCATTGAACCTCTAGTAAGCTTCCATTTGCCATTGTAGAAGGTATTGTAGAAACCTTCATCATCAAGCTTACTTGTGGAAATTAAATTCATGCGAATATCAGGGATATGTTTCACATTCTTCAAAACCAGCGTAGTACCATTCTTGGTCTCCAAGTGCACATCACAAATACTAATGGCTTTTTCTGATCCATCATTACCCATCCTAATACAACCGAAATCACCAGAAGTGTAGGATGCAAAGAAATCCCTCCTGGATGTAGCATGAATTGACGCGCCACTATCAATCACTCAATTGCTCTGTTGTGTAGCTAGATTAATAATGTCACCATCAAATAAGATAAGGAAATCCTCAGTGGCTGCAGCAACTCTATCTGCGTCATTACCATCATCATTTTTCTTTTCCTTACCTTTATCATTTTTATTTTCTCTCTTCAATTGTCGACAATACTTCTTTATATACCGTTTCATGCCACAATGATAACACTCAACCTTGGATAATGGGCCCCTCTTACTTTTACTTCTGTCTGTATCCTTCGGACCTTTACTTTTACTCCTCCCCTTTCTTTCAGTAACAAGAACCTCGGACTGTGATGAAGAGCCCTGTGATTTTCTTTTCATCTCTTCATTTAAAACACTGCTTTTCACCATGTCCATACTTATTACTCCATTTGGGGCTGAGTTCGATAACGAAGTTCTGAAAGTCTCCCATGAGTCCGACAATGTACCAAGAAGCCATAACCCTTGTATCTCATCTTCAAACTTGATTTTCATTCCAGCAAGCTGATTAATGATACCTTGGAATGTATTCAAGTGATCTGACATAGGTGTTCCATCTTGATACTTCACAACCATCATTTGCTTTATTAGAAACAATTTATTATTGCCAGTTTTCGGTGCATATAACGACTCAAGCTTGTTCCACATAGTCCGTGCATGTGTTTCTTCTCCAATATGATTTAAAATATTTTCTTCTACCCAATGTCTAATAAAGCCATAAACTTTTCTATGACATATTTCCCATTCTAAATCAGTTTTATCTTCATGCTTCTCAAGTGAAAAAACAGGAAGATAAAAATCCTTCACATATAAAACATTTTCCATCTTCCTTTTCCAAACCTGATAATTTGAGCCATTCAAGGTCACCATTCTACTTGTACTAGTTTCCATTGTTCAACACAAGGCCTAATTAATTTTTAACCTCGCTCTGATACCACTTTGTTGGGATAAACACTTAAATTTATGGACCAATTATCCCCTCTTGTGTGAACCTAGTAGGAAATAGCAAGTAAAAATAATAATCCAAACAAGCACAGGACACAAGCAATTTTAACGTGGAAAAACCCCCTCAATGTGAGGAGTAAAAAACCACAGGCCGAAGTCAAAATCTCAACCATAATCAGTAATGGGCACACCAAGTTCTCCCTAGCAACAACTAGAGGCATACAATAATAATATCTCGAGACAATAAATCTCGACAAACAAAGGGAATAAACCGGGGAATAAAATTAGAAAGATTTCACTTAGAAAGTGGCACCAACTACTCACTGTATCTGACTGTAGGTAGCTCTAAAAGGAATCTCCACCGTCCTGATTGAAGACCCTCGTGTTACAAACATGCTGTCAAAATTTCACTTCGATCGGACCACGGATCGACCTCCGATTGTGCAAAAAACGTCACTGTACGGAATTTCCTTTCCTTTCCTTTTTCTTTTCTGTTTTCTCTCCTCGATCTGCATGCATAGATTTTTCCTTTCTCTCCTGAATTATGTTTTGGCCGGCTGCACCTGATATATATATATATATATATATAATCCTAAAATATTAATGGCCCATGTGGGCCTTAAAGTTGGGCTTTTCACACAATGTGAAAAATACCCAACAATATGAAGCAACAACGTCAGGCTCAGATGGAACAACAACAGTAGACTGAGAAGTAACAATAGTGCCAATGGCATGTAGGTAGGCTGAACATCAAAAGACCGAGGAAGAACAAAATCAGACAAAAATTCAGGAATACCTGATGCAAGAGTAACTRAATGGAAAGGGAATACAGCCTCATGAAACACAACATTGTGGGATGTAAAGAACTTCATGTTTTCAATGTCAAATAGATGATAGGCCTTCATGCCAGGTGGTAACCAAGAAAAACAGCTGGAATAGCGCGTAGGGAAGACTTAGAACGTTGAGAAGAAAGTGTCGAGGAAAAGCACAAGCAGCCGAGAAGGAGTGCAATTTATAAGATATACAGCAGTGAGAATGCACTCATTCCAAAAAACATAGGGACGCGAGACTGAAAATAAAAGCACGTGCGACATTCAAAATATGTTGATGCTTCCTCTCAACAACATAATTCTGTTCAAGCTGAGCAACACATGAAAATTGATGAATAACACCTGTATCGTTAAAAAACTTCTCAAAAGTCAATTTAGGGACATTATCAGAACGAAACACTTTGATACATTTATTATACTGAGTCTCAACAAGCTGAAAAAATTGAGGTATAATATGTAAAACATCAGACTTTTTGCGCAACATATAAACCCAAGTATACCAAGTAGAATCATCAACTATTGTAAGAAAATATGTGTATCCAGCATGAGAGGGAACAATAAACGGCCCCCAAATGTCAGCATGAACAAGATCAAATGCATTGGCAGATAAACGATTATGAGAAACAAAAAACAATCTTCTTTGTTTGGCTAAAGGACAAACATCACAAGGCTTATCATGATCAACGATAGATGTATCAAGCTTTAAAATTGGTTTTAAGCATGTAAATGAGATGAAGATAAGTGTCCAAGCCTGACATGTCATAAGGCATTTGGGTCCCGAATCGTAGCAGCAACACCAGAATATGCAGCATACTCAATAGAAGGCTCGAACAAATAAAGACCACCACGTAGTTTACCCCTGCCAATCGTCCTCAAAGTGGACCTTTCCTGAATATCACAACAATCAGTAGAAAAATGAACAATAACAGAATCATTCGCTGTGAGAGCACTGATGGACAGTAGGTTGTATCAAAATTGGGGAATATAAAGAACATTATTGAGTATAACCGAATCAAGAAGCTTAACAGTGCCAGCAAAACAAATAGGAAGTCGACACCCATCGGGTAAAATCACAGAAGTGGAAATAGGTAACAAAGATGTAAAAGCTTATTGTGAGAAACATATGTGTGTCGATGCTCCAGAATCAATTACCCAAGAATGAGAATCATTCGATGATAAACAAACATTAGGACATGTACTTGTGAGGTAGGAGCTACTTGGAGTAGTAGAATCAGTTTTCACAGCAGCCAATTGGGACTGAAGCATTTTTAAAATATTGTGACATTGAGCAAATGTCTCAAGGGTAGGTTAAACAATAGATTGTGGAACAACAAGAGCTGGACTAGCAGTGGAGGATGCATTGGAGGAATTCATAGGAGAATACATAGAATACATAGAATTATGAAAGTTGCACTGGCCTCCTTTCGGACGATAACCAGGAGGATATCCATGAAACTTATAGCACCTATCAACAATGTGCCTTTGAATACCACAATGTGTGCAAATAGTGTGACTCTTCTCAGAGCTATTTGCTAAAGAATTAAAAGCAGTATTATTACACACACGAGACGATTGGCCCAGGACAAGACTGACGACTGAAGAAGGTGGCCCGCTGCAAAAATAGGGATGGAACGTTGTTGTTCTTCTTGAGAAATTAGCGAGAAAGCTTTACCGATCGAAGGTGAAGGTTCCATGAGCAAGATTTGAGCTCTGGTTGTTGCAAAAGATTCATTGAGTCCGATGATGAACAACCAGGTCTATAAGTATCATATTCATCCATAATTTGTTTGAGCCGAGTGAAATACATGGAGATGGACTGTTGATCCTGAGTAACTGTGGCTAAATCTCGCTTGAGTTGGAAAATTAGAGGGACATTTCGGCACTGAAAATGCTCTTTTAAGTCTAACCAAATATCGCACGCCGAATCAATGAAAATGAGACTAGCGGAAATTGATTTTGGAATAGAATTCAAAATCCAAGCAATAACGACATGGTTATTGCAAATCCAAGAGGGAAGTAATTCACCGGTCAGTTTCAGAAGTGAGCTATCCACAAATCCTAATTTATTCTTGACGGAAAGAGGGATCATCATCGAACGACTTCAGGAAACATAATTGTTGTCAGTGAGAAGCTTTGTAACAAGAATGATGTTGGATGTATCACTGTGGTGCAAATAATACGGACTCTACAATGATGAACCAAATGGCAATGTACAATAAGTCTAATAATAACTCAAGATAATTGAGCATTGTCATTAATGTTAGGAATTAGAATTATTGTATGTTTGCTATGAACAATAGAGGTGATGGGCTAAAGAAATCCTTACATAAAACACAAGGTTAGACATAAAATTGGAATAGCGGGTAGAAAAGAAATAGAGAGGATGATCTTGAAGGACTGAAGATTTTCAAATATCATAACAAGATATGTTAAAAATGATAGGTCTCGAGGAGAACTTTCAAAGGAACTATATTTTATGATTAATTGCTATGAAGTTTAAAGTTTGATGCACGGAGTAAGACATTTCAAACATTTGAGTTCCCTACCAAATGAACAAAAGGAACGTAATAAAGTGTAAGTAAAAATCTTCAAGCTCACTCAATTTGATATCATTCTTATCTAAACTGATCAATGAAGAAGGCTAAAGCAATTCAAAAAGGGACTTGAGACTTTAAATAAGAAAATAGGTTGTTAATTCTGATTGAATAGTATTTTTGAGGTATTTAAAACAACTTGGATTTTTTATTTAGTCTTTAAGATGAAAAGGCTCTTGCTAGTTCAATTTGGTCCAAGCTGAGAAAAGTTTTGGAGATGCGAAGCCCAAATAGTTACACAAAAATCCTACACAAAGATTGTTTCTATTAGGAACTCCAAAGGTAAGACTCATACGATAATAATATTATATGTTGGACATGTATTTTGAACCATGTATATATGTCATTTGAAGTTTAAAAAAGGGCATCGAAAGTATAATAGCTTTAATAGAGAATAATATATGAGAGAAGCCACAAAAGGAAGAGGAAAAGTTTTGATATTATGGATAAAAGAAATAAACATGTTGAGACACCAAGTACACCCTTATATTACTTGACTTTTTATGACAGGAAATACTTTATTATATTACTTAACTTTTTATGACACCAATTGTGTTTAGAATTCATTGATATTGGTATAAGAAATGTTGCTTTTATGGAAACTTTTCACTTTGGTATGTGTGGTTCAAAGATATTACATGAGGCTTTGGCTATGGAACTCAGAGTATAAGATGAAGATTTTATTTCTATTTTACAAAAATGGTTAAGAAGGAAATATAAGCCACGTTTTGGGAGAGCGTTTTAATAAGCTTTTGGCTATGTGGATTATCATCGATCTTTTAACTAAATCAACTCACTTTTTACTAGATATGTTTTCTTATATAATTGGAGTGAAGTTGACTTTGAATTTTGGGACCAAAGCTAGTGCAAAAGCAGAATGTGATCATTGACTTAATTAAACGGAGAATGGAGATAGGCTAGAATTGACCAAGAAAAAATTATATTGATGTTAGAGATGAATTGAATTTTGAGGTCAAAGGCATGGTGTTGTCGAAAGTTTCACCGTTAAAAGAAATTTTGAGATTTTGGAGGAAAGTAAAGCTTAATCCTAGATTTATTGGAACATATGAGATTTAGGTGGGTGTGGTAGAATATCGTTTGGCATTGCCGCCTGCATTAGACCAAATCCGTAATACTTTATATGTTTTGATGCTCGAAAAGGATAGTGTAGACGTATCTCACACGATAAACTTCACTTATGAAGAGGTTCTAATTCAAATTTTGGACGAGTAGAATCAAGGTTTGCGTAATAAAAGTATTCATGTTTTGTAAAAGTTTTATGAAAAAACCATACATTTAAAGAAGCTACATGGGAAACTGAAAAGGACACGACAGATAGATATCCTGAGTTTTTTCACTTAACAAGGTATGTAAATTTCGAGGATGACATGGAATATTTGTTGTTGGCTTTTTGGCATTAATCTCAAATTAATTAATTTTAATTAATTAATTAATTAATTAATGTTTTGATGATAACAAATTTAATTTTATTTATTGACATTTTTTGTATTTTAAAGTGTCCACCGTGTAGAGCTCGTTACAACGATTCCAACGACTGTTAGATCATCCAAATCGGAGCTCAAACGGAGAAGTTACGATCGAAACAAATTGGAAGGAAAAATACCCGAGAAGATGACGTGGACAGTTCGTAAACTGACAAGTGATAAGCTTCTTTTAAAGTATATATATATATTGAAAAAGAAAAGAAAAAGATTAAAAAAAATCAAAAAAAAAAGTCAAAAGTTACCAACGGTAACTTTGTTAAAAAAATGCCAGTATTTAAAAAAAAAAATTTGAAAACTTTACCGTTTTCTCACACACACACACAGATATATA
>NW_019104568.1:242044-264965 GCF_001995035.1 Momordica charantia
CCGTCCATCCCCACCGCCGCCCAATCCCGCTCCCTCCCTTCTTCTGTATAATGTCGGAGAGCGCCGCCCGCACCCGTTCGCCGCCGTCAACAACCTGTGGCTTGAGGTAATTTTTTTTACCTTATTTATGTTTTTTTTATAATATTAGAATTATTTAGGTTTTTTTTATTTTAAAAATATTATATTTATGTATATTATTTTGTTTGTTATTTGATAAATTGTTAATTTTATTTGGGAAATTATAAATGTTATTCGAGAAATTGCGATGTTTTATGTGAGTTACGGTAGAAATTGTGAAGTTGATGTTTTGTAATATTGAACACATACTTGATTTATGTTTTGTTTATTTGTTGATGTTTTGTATTAGTTATTGGAGAAATTGTGAAATGACTTTTTTGAGAAATTATGAAAATTGTTAATTGTTTCATTTTGACATAGTTTATTTGGTTGTGAGATGTTGAAATGTTGTTTGTCTGATTTAATTTATTGGTTTTGTAACTATGAAATATTGTTACTTATTTACTTTAAAAGCTACCAAATGAATATGTGTTGATTAAGTCAAGTACTTAAATTAGTCGATGCTTTTGTGCATGATTGTTTTATTTATATGTGTTGTTTGTGATTTTATTGTTGTTAGTTTTGAATTTATAATGAATTATGAATTCGTTATTTTGGTTGTGAATGTTGGTCTAGATTTTTAGACGACCTCCTAAGTATATTTTAGTTCTTTTTTTAGTGGCTATATGTTAGGAATATATCTAAGCCCTCAACAATAATTTCAAACTCTCCTACTTTTAACTACAACACTCATAATCGCCTAATGACCACACCCCTCACTACTATTAAAAATATCCTTAGGTTGATGACAAAATGAACCTAATCTTTTGTATGATTCTTTTAGGATTCAAAGTTGACCATTTATACTAAATTGGAGGTTTGGAGGTTTTTTAAATAGTATTATCATCGAGAATGACTAAGGATTGGATTAAGGTTAGGGATAGATTCTCGCCTGAGTATGTTCAAGGAGTAAAACATTTCATAGAAGTGGCAAAACTTCACGTCCACAATACGGGAAAAACAAGATATCCATGTAGATATTATATGAATGTAAAGTGACTTTCAATTGATGAAGTAGAAAGACACTTGTTTATAAATGAAATGTCACATTCATATACTCAATGGATATACCATGGAGAAGAACCAATCACTTCAAGTTGTTATACAAGACGTGAAACTCCTTCGCACAATGAATTAAGTAGAGAACCCAATGTTATGAATAATGAGGATGATGACATATCTGGACTTCTGAATGATTTACAGTACCCCATGGTAGAAGAAAATGTAGAAGGTGAACAATTTTGTTTTGAGGCGGCCTCAAACAAACATGGAAGAGCACATCTAACAATTTCGAGCAGTTGTTCAATGAAGCGCGTAGTCAATTGTACCCAGGTTGTACAAATTTTTCATCATTGAATTTTTTAGTAAAACTGATGCACATCAAGGTCATTAACAATTGGAGTAATAAATTGTTTGATATGTTACTTGAATTGTTAAATGAAGCATTTACGATAGCTGCATCTATACCTAGTACATTATACGAGGCTAAAAGGAGACTGCATGATTTAGGACATTCATATGAGTCCATACATGCCTGCAAGTATGACTTTATATTATTCAGGAAAGAATATTCCGAATGTCAAAGTTGTCCAGTTTGTGGTGAACCTCGTTATAAAAGCAGTGATGAGAAAGTTTCACAAGTCCCCCAAAAAGTGTTACGACATTTTCCGTTGATACCAAGATTGAAAAGATTCTTTTCTTCAAAACATTTCGCTTCTGAAATGATGTGGCATAAAGAAAAACGAGTTGAGACAGAGGGTGTCTTACGACATCCAGTTGACGCTTTCGGGTGGAAGCATTTAGATAGCAGATTTCATCGATTTGCTTCAGACCCACGAAATGTTTGTTTGGGACTAGCTTCAGATGGGTTTAATCCGTTTGGGAATATGAACAACTCATATAAATGTGGCCAGTGGTACTTATTCCATACGATTTGCCTCCTTGAAAGTGCATGAAGGAAAGTAATTTATTAATGCCATTACTTATTCCTCGGTCGAAGTCACTTGGAAAAGATATCGACGTTTACTTACAGCCATTAATTGAGGAGTTGAAAGAGTTATGGGATACTGTGGTTCGTACTTATGATTGTGCAAATGGTGAGTACTTTCAACTACACGCAGCTCATTTATGGACTATTAATGACTTTCCAGCATATAGCGACTTGTCCGGATGGAGTACAAAGGGATATCAAGCATGTCTCATTTGTAAAGAGGATAATTCATCTTTTCGAATAAGAAACAAAATTTGTTTCATGGGACATCAACGTTATCTTCCTCAAAATCATAGTTGGTGTGGGAGTATACTACATGATGGAAAGTTAGAACGATGCCCCGCACCAGTGTCAATGGATGGAGATGTGATTCTTCAACAAGTAAGTACACTGAATTTTCCAGATTTTGGTAAGAATCCAACCAAACAAAAAAGTAAAAGAAAGCGAGATTTAAATTGGACGAAAAAAAGTATATTCTTCGAATTTCCCTATGGGTCGAAACTTAGACATAAGTTTGATGTGATGCATATCGAGAAGAACATATGCGACAATGTAGTAGGAACTTTGTCAAATATTGATGGGAAAACAAAAGACAAGATCAATGCGCGTCTAGATTTGGAAGATTTAAAAATTCGAAAAGATTTACACTTACAAAAAGAGGGGAATAAAGTTATAAAACCAGATCCTACGTATACATTGACTACTGCTGAGAGGGTGAAGTTTTGCAAATTCTTGAAATCAGCTAAGTTTCCCGATGGATTTGTGTCAAATATATCGAGATGTGTGAGCGCAGAGGACGAGAGACTATAGGGGTTGAAAACTCACGACTGTCATGTTTTGCTACAACGACTCTTACCGATTGCCATTCGAGCATACGTACCGAAGTTTGTGGGCACGACTATCGTTGAGTTATGTAACTTCTTTCGTGATATATGTGCAAAGACAGTACGCATCAATGATTTAGATTGATTGCAATCTGACATTATAATCATACTATGTAAATTGGAGAGAATATTCCTACCAGAATTTTTTGATGTTATGGTACATCTTGCAGTTCACTTACCATACGAAGCAAAAATTTTGGAGCCAGTTAGTTACAATTGGATGTACCCTATTGAGCGAAGTCTCCGAACCTTAAAACAATATGCACAAAAAAAGAACAGAGCTCGTCCTAACGGTTCGATTGCTGAATCATTCATTATGAATGAATCGTTGACTTTCTGCTCATTGTATCTGAGTGGAATTGAAACTAGATTCAATAGAGATGAACGCAACGATGATACTTTTGTCGGTTATAGAAATCGTGGACATTTTGACGTGTTTAGGCTAAGTGCACGTCCTCTTGGGGCATCAACTTCGAAAACATTATCCGTCAATGAAAGAAAAGTTGTACACTGGTACGTACTGAACAACTGTGCAGAGATAGAGTCGCAGTAAGTTCGGCTTATGCTGCGTTCACTTTAATTTCGCACCTAGTACGTATGACACTAATGTTATTCTTCTCATTTTTTGGAATTGTAGTCAACATTTGAGCTCAATTCGAATTCTTGAAGACAATGTTCCTACCCTATATGAACGACACAGTACACAATTTCCTGATTGGTTCAAAAATAAGGTAATATTGATTTTTAGGGTTTGAATGTAGATGAACACAAAACGAAATCGTTAAGTATTTTGTTATGATCTATTCCAGGTTTTGACATTACGAGAACAAGGCGAATTAGATGATGATCTTTATTCACTTGTGTTAGGGTCGTAAAACTGCACGTTCATATAGTACTTGTATTGTAAATGGATTACGTTTTCATAATATAGAATGCGATAGTCGTCAAACGACACAAAATAGTAGGGTCATGGTGTGTGGAGGAAAAAGAGGATGACATGAATTTTTATGGTGTCTTGAGTGATGTTTGGGAGTTAGATAATGCTATGGGGAGACATATTATACTTTTTAAGTGCAAATGGTTTGACACAGACTCTAAGAAGAATAGAATTCGAGTTGACTTAGGTTTTAAGTCGATTAATAAGTCTAAGTATTGGTATGTTGACGACCCCTTAATTCTCCCTAGACAAGCTCAACAAGTGTTTTGTTTGAATAACCCCAAACTTGGTAATAATTGGAAAGTTGTGCAACATATTCTAAATAAACGTGTATGGGATATTCCAGAACAAGAAGACGTTGAAAATGATCAAATTTCGTTGTTAGAAGTAGGACCTAGGATCGAAATAGATGAATCCACTCAAGATAGTTCATTGCGTCGAGATGATGTTGATCCTATTGTCGTTGAGGGTCGAGAACAGTCCAATAGAAGTATAGATGTGAGCAATGTGGATGATTTTATAAGTGATGAATTGGATGACGTGAACGCGTCAACTGATAATGATATAGATGATGTTGATGATGAGTACTATAACGAATAAGTATTCCTCCAATATGTCGATTTAAATATATGTTGGATAAATTATGCATCAAATTGATTTATGTTGAGTATTTGTTTTGTCAATATATAATACTTTTCGTTGGTTGCCTAAGTTCGCAGAAAAATGAGACCAGACCAAGCAGGTCAGTTAGAGGCACACGTACAGGGTCATGAGCATCCACCAGCAGACCCGCATGTTCCGGCTTTTCCTCCAGGTACTTCAATTGGTTTACTGTTTGGCAACATACAGATAGATTAGGCGTGCGGGGATATACTCGATTGATAAAGCTAGAAAATCAAGTTCGTGCAACGAACGCAAAGGTACGTATCGTATGTGACCGCATAGTTAATAAACCAATATGTCCCATGGCCACCACAGTCTCTATGGTGATCGGGGTACATACACGCGAACAAGTGGACCTAAAGGTTAACAAGTGGAGTGCGGTCGAAGAAATTCAGAAGAGGGCAATTATAACTCAGTTCAAGGTTTGAGATTAATTACTAAATATGTTTTATCTTTTATTATGATGCGACAGTAATAACACTTAAATATATGTGGATGATTTTTTTGTTGTTGGGTCATTTCGATTTCAACGAATCAGATCGAGTTATGATGAATTCATCGAGCATGAGATGAGAACGACACATAATGCATATAGGTCAAAATTGCGCCAACACTACCTGAATTATCCCACACCTGAGATAACAATCCTCCAGAGCGGTTGTTGGCAAAACCAGATGATTGGAACATGTTGTGTGATAGATGGGAAACAGATGAGTGGAAGGTAATTTACGAATATAACTTATACTTTTTTTTAGTATTTATATTCAATATATATTCTCATTTAAGTATTCTTTTGTTAGCAAAAATCTGGGACCAACAAACGCAATAGGGCAAAGATGTCACTCAACATCGTGTGGGGCACGAGGCGTTTGCTATTATTGCAAAGGAGAAGGTACAATGCAATAATATTTTTTTAGCCAGATACTTATATTACTTAAGATCAATTATCAACAAAATTATGTGTTATCAACTGCAGAATGAAGAAGAGGGAGGTGACAACTTTTCTGAAATCGATTTGTTTAGGGAGACGAGATATTTTGACACTAAAGGTTGGGTTGAAGGAGCGGAGATAGCTTACGTAAGTTTACAAATCTTATAACAATTAACTTCAAATTACGCATTGAATTTTATGTGTAAACATTTTGTTCTTTTTAAAATATGTATGCAGCTAGACGTGATGCGTGTTAGAGAAGCATATACGGAAGACAGAGGTGAACCAATACCAAACCCAGAAGTATTGGAGACAGTTCTTGGTTATCGTTCAGGATACGTTAAAGGTGCTGGTTGGGGCCCAAAACCAAAGTCTCATAGAGGTTATTCTTCAAGTGTAGCATCAACACAATGAGAAGAAGAGCTGCACAAGAAATATGTACTCTAAGAGAAAAATTTCAGGACCGTCTCACACAGAAAGACAAGGAGTTAGATGAGCGTCTCGCAGCCAAAGATTCTGAGATTACGAGTATACGCGGTGAAATGACAGATTTGAGATCAATGGTGCTACAACTTATGAATCAGTCTAGTGGAGCCAACTTGTCAAAATAGGTAGGTCCACGTAGAGTGTTGTTAGAATTCAATAATTGTAAATGTGGCTATCCTGCAGTTATGGTAGCCATTTAGAACGTGTATTATGAATGATTTAACTATGTTTATGTTCGAGTGCATGTTTGAAGTGTTTTAGATATTAATAGCAAGAGAATTTTCTGTGAAGTGAATTGGGACGTCAATTATAGTGTTGTTATAATTCAATAATTGTAAATGTGGTTATCCTGCAGTTATGGTAGCCATTTAGAACATATGTCATGTATAGTTTAGCTACGATTATGTATAATGTGATTTTGGATGGTTTTGTTGAATTTGTGAGATGAATTGGTGATTGTGGATGTTTTACATAATAAAAGCAAGTTTTGAGAATTTGAAGTTTGAAGATTAGTTTTTCTTAACTTTGTGGGTTTTATACGTACCTTTCCTTTAGTTTGTATAATTTGGATTGAAGTTAATGAGAGTTATATGGACATGAGAGAGTTGCGTGTGTGTTTTGATAGTGAGACCAAGTTTTGTGCATTTTAAGTTTGTTTGGGAGTTGGGGGGGGGGGTGATAGAGTTTGCGAATGTTTTTTAGACTTGGTGAGAGTAAGTTCTGTGCATTTGAAAGTTGTTTTCATGAGTTTTTGTTAACTTTTAATACTTAGTTTGAGTTCATGCATATGCAAAGCTTGAATAATTGTTTGACATATGGAATGAGTTAGAATTGGAAGTTTGTTCAATGGAAGTGGTGAGTTTGTTTGAACTGTTGAGTTATTAAGTGTTTTTGGATAACGTTGTTAAATTTTAAGTGAATTGTTATAGAGTTTGTGTGCATATTTTTTAGACTTAGTGAGAGTAAGTTTTGTGATTTTGAAAGTTGTTTTAATGAGTTAACTTTTAATGCTTACTTTGAGTTTATGCATATGAAGTGAGAATAACATTTTTAGTTCATGGCATGTGCAATTAATCTGTTATGTGGAATTAGTTAGAATTGGAAGTTTGTTTGAATAGAAATGGTGAGTTAACTTGTCGAAGTATTTGTTAACATAAGTTTATTTGTTATTTATTTTTTCAGGTTCATTCGATTTCTCTATCAAAAGCTTCTAAAAAGTTTATTATCTGGTGAATAATTTGATGATATGGGACATTTTCACATGTTTAGGTTTTTTATTTTGAGACTTTTTAGAATATGTTGTTTAATTTTTGTTTGTATGAATTTCTTGTACTTTTTGTAAAACTAAATTTTATTTAATATTATAAGTTTTATATTCAATCTATAGCATTTAGGTTTATTGTTGAAAAAAAAAGAAAAGAAAAGAGAATAAAATAAAATAATTAAAAAAAAAAACACCTTCGAAGACGAAAACGGATTTGGTCGCCGAAGAACACATACCTTCGGTGACCAAATCATACATTTGGCGACCAAAACAAATTTGGTCGCCGAAGATATCTTCGGCGACCAATTCCAAGTCGTCGCTGAAGATCTGTTCGGCGACCAAATTAAAGTCGTCGCTGAAGATATCTTCGGCGACGACTTCATATTTGGTCGCCAAAGATATTTTCGGCGACCAGAGCTATTTTCGCCGCTGAAGGGTGCTTTCGGCGACGAAAAATAGAAATCGTCGCCGAAACCCTCTGGCAACCGGGCAACGGCGACAATTTAAGCAATGACTTGTTTTCGTCGCCATAGGCTTTTGGGGACGAAATTTGACCTTTTAGCGACGAAAGTTGTGGTTGCCAAAACTCTGAATTCTTGTAGTGAATCTTCTTCTCTTATCTCTTGATTTGTGTTGTGAGGGCCTCCTTCGTTTTCAACAACATCTTTTCCAATGTAAATTGAATGCGGCGTCAATGTTAATCTTCAGGAAACCTGGCAATGGGGCCTTCTAGCCATTCACAAGACAATTTTAGTAAACGATCGCCTTCCTTCATTCGAAAACCCCTCTAAAATTCTTCAACAGAGCAAACAATCAAATCATATTTCTGAAAAATAGCAGGAACTGCTCTATTATTGCAAATAGAATTTTTATCATTTCACAATGCCCAACAAAGAATCCCTACTAACAAAATTTCATTTTGTGTTAGATTGTCCATCCAAAAAGACCAGTGAAACTGTTATTAAAATGACCTTTCAATGCYATCGATGGGAACAACCTCTTCCGAATTTTTGTAGCACATTTGCACACAACTAGGACATGATCTATCATCTCAACTATAGCTAAATAGCTTGCATAGATTGAATATAACTAGAATGTTGTTATTCAGGGCTTTCCATAGAAAAACTTTAATTTTTTGTGGCAACTTGATCTTCGAGAACCTAGTCCACCATCCTTCCTTAAAGCTATTACTTGCAGATTATGAATGAATTTTTAGTCTCATAACTTGCTTATAGTCACTCTTAACAGTACAGAGTCCATTCTTGTTATAATGGCATGTCCAAGGATCCATTCCATTCGTACAACTCATTGGTATCCAGGTCACCTCCCTCACACCCTCCTCAAATTAGGGGTGCACATCCATGAAACCGACTAAATCGAAAAACCAAACCAAAATCGAATAGAATTTTTTATTTGTGCAATTTCACGGTTCGGTTCGGTTCGGTTAAGTACAATAGTGAAACCGAATATTTTGGTTTTAGCGGTTGAAAACCATCTAGAAAACTAAACCGAATGTATACCTATATAATATTCATATTTTTATTATATATATTTAATAATTAATGAAAAGAAATTGAAAGGTCTCCATCGTTGTACTTCTCTCGAACAACATGATGCGTATAGTATGTCAAAATGTCTGTCGTCACTTATTAATGGGTGGAAGTTTTTATAATTTTTCTTTTCAAATTAAATTTATTTAATGAATTGAATTTTAGATTTCTAATTTGTTTAAATTTTCAACTTGGACAACAATTTTTCTAATTTTTAAATTCTTTTGATTTAATTTTTTAAAATTAGATTAGGGTTTCTTATTTTTCTTTTCATCTTCTTTCTTTCTCCATTCCTAACTCTTCTCTTTCTTCTTATTTTCTTCTTCCTTCTTTCTATCTTTCTTCTTTTTTTTTCTTAGAGTCTTGTTATTTTTATTCATTTTTCTCATTCTCAACTCTTATCTCTCTCCACATTTTAACTCTTATTCTACTCTTATCTCTCTCCACATCTTAACTCTTCTTCTTCTCCTTCTTTTCTTCTTGAAGTTTTAATTTATTTTCCTTCCCACTTCTCTCTCATCTTAGTTGCTGTCGTCACCACCGCATTCAACTCTGTTGCTACCAGCCACCTCTTCCGCCTCTTCCACCACTACTACCATCCACCTCCTCAGTCTCCTCCAAACAGCCGCCACATCCCTTCACTCTAAAGAATCAAAAGCATTTATGTAATATACTAACTACTATCTCACTAGCCCGAAAATCGCATAAACTAAACTGATGTTCGATTCGATTCATTTGAGACATGCAGTTTGGTTTGGTTTGATTTTTTTTTCTTTTTAAATATTTGATTTTGGTTTCAGTTCGACCTTGAAATCAAACCCAACCATGAACACCCCTACCACACACCTATTAAAGCTTCGGTACATCCTAAGACTTGGATACAGTAATAAAATTTGCAACCCAAAACGTCTTGCCCTTATTCCTATTTACTGTGGTTAGATGAAAAGTASACTCTCTCAGAATCCAAGCATCCTAAAAAAAAATCAATCTAGGACCAATTTCTCACTGACCTCCTTAACCCCTTCATCAATAAATTACTTCTGATTGACATCTGATATACTAATGATTGACAGATATATTCCTGATATATATGTGATATATGTTTGATATACATATGGTATGAAATTGATTTACTTTTGATATAACTATGATATCTACTACTATAGGTGACATATAATTGATTGACTTCGGAAAAACTATTGATTTACTTATGATATAACTATCATTGACAGATATACTTCTGATATATATGTGACATATGTTTCATATACATTTTATATTAAATTGATTTATTTCTGATATAACTATGATATATACTACTATAGGTGATATAGAATTGATTGACTTCTGATATACTATTGGTTTACTTATGATATAACTATGATTGACAAATATACTCCTGATATATATGTGATATATGTTTGATATACATATGATATGAAATTGATTTATTTCTTATATAACTATGATATCTACTACTATAGGTGATATAGAACTGATTGATTTCGGATATACTATTGATTTTCTTATGATATAATTATGATTGACAGATATACTCTTGATGTTTATGTGATATATGTTTGATATACATATGATATGAAATTGATTTACTTCTGATATAACTATGATATCTACCAATTATTTCGAACATATTACCTCTAATATGTATTCTGATATACTACAATATATGAAATATTTTTTTTAAAATAAAAGCAATGATATAAACACGAAAAATGAAATAAAAAAAATCGTTGAAAATGTTGATGTCGTTCGTCCGAAAAGACAACATAAACCAACGCCAAAAGTGTTGTCTATGGAAAAACGGAAAGCTTCAAAGATTATACAAGAATGAAACTTACGCTTTTCTAGATTGTTGGAACTTATGCTTTTAGAACTTAGACTTCTTCTTTTATAGAATTTTAAGAATGACATTGTTAGTCTACTTTTGGTTTATGCTACTAGTTCGTTTTGATACTATAACCTTTTAAGTTTTTGGTTGAAGAACTTTGCTGCTGATTTGATGTTGATGTTGATACCCAAGAATGATATTTAAACCTTTTAAGAATGACATTGTTGCTGATTTCGTTTTGATCTTTAAAACTTTAAATAAATTAAACTTGATTGTACTACTGATATATGTACGATGTATACTTGATATATCACTTATGTATTATTGATATACAGAAAAACCCTAAGTTTATATTTACCTCTGATTTCTAATTGATTGCTCATTCATCTTCTTCCCTATGATTTCTCATTCACAGTAATTTCGAAAATCACCATTGACGTTCACATTCACGTTCCTTTCAAGTTTTCTTTCTCATTTTCAGTAAGTATCAAATTTTTTTTCTCATTTTCCATGCATGCCAATACCTACTGATTTCTAATTGATCAAAAAAATAATAATAATACAAGACAAAAGGTTAAAGCAGGTAAAATAGTGATTTACTATTATACACTTGATATAGAACTGATTGACTTCTGATATACTATTGATTTACTTTTGATTTACTTTTGATTTACTTCTGATATACTAATGTTGTCAGATATACTCCTGATATATATGATATATGTTTGATATATAATAACGAAAAGAAATTGGCAAAGTTTACTCGCGATAACTGAAAAGGGTAATTTGGGAATACTGAAAATTTTAAAATCAGGATTTTTAAAAAATGTTATATCTGAAAATATCAAAAARGCATACTATTTTGTTAAATATAGAAAACTTATATGCTACCCATTACAAATCCTCATAAATCTATTTTAATACTTTTTGATAATAATATGATACAATTAAATTAGCAATTAAAAAAATTTACTTCCCTTTACCACTCTCATCAAATATATGTTTTTCTGCTTCAAATGCACTTGTTTCTATCATTTCATCCAAAGTCGCTACAGTTTGGGCCAACATTTCAGCTCTAACATTCTAACGTGCTTTTCAATATTTTTATTCTAGACTCTATGTGTGGTATAGCCTTGAGATCACAGTTAGGAATTTTTTTTAACCATCCCATTTTTCTATTTGAATGAGAAGTCCTAATTTGAAAGTAATGTCATCAACTTTCTAAGTGCCAGTATTTGATAACTCTGATAAACATTCCACCAAAATTTCATCTTCTATCTTACTCCATATGCATTTCCTGCTTGAACCAACGTTACATTGTTCACTATCATTCATACCTATGATTCACATCACATATTAAACTATTAAAACTCATATTTCATATATAATATAGTATGAAATAAAAAAAAATACATGAATACATATCATAAATATGAAATAAGTAGCAATGTAATAGTTCATAACATTTCATAAAGTCTCACAAGATAAATAAGTAAGAACATGAATGTTTACATCATTAGTAAAAGACTCCTAGATAATAACAATACTAATGTCTAATACCCATCCACTCTTCAAACATCTCAATTGCTAAATTATTTCTCTAATTTGTCCATTCATTTGAATTTTCAATATGTTTTATTCGACCACTATCCATGTCAAAAGTACTTGAATGAATGTCTCCAACTTCTTCTTCTAAAGGATCTACATGCATTTATTTTCTTATACGATTGTAAATGGGACAACAAGTTATGATCATTCGATGTTGAACATTTACGGGAAAATAAGATTTTCCTTAGAGAATATGGCACACATTGACCTTTTAATCGTCTAAATGCTCGTTCTATTACGTTTCTTACTGAGGAATGCGTCAATTAAAAAGATTCAGATGAAGTTCTTGGTTGGTATCCTTCAACTCAATCATTTATGCTTAGTTTGGCGGTTGTAATTGATGAAAGATGATTTCAAATTCCAGGATTTTATAAGATATGGAAATGATTTCAAATTCTTAATTACGTTTCGAACTAAATTCATTTCAAATCATTGAAATTAGGTTAAAAACACACATTTGGTCCCTCAACTTTCATTAAAGTAAAGATTTGGTCCCTTAACTTTCAAAAGTAATGATTTAGTCCCTGTACTTTAAAATTGATTACAATTTAGTCCCTAACGTTAAAAATATTAAACTTAATTGAATTATGATGTGGCTAGTAAATGTGTAAAAATTAAATAGTCAGCTAAGCGTGTTGGTTCAATATCAGGTCGGTTTAATTTTTGACCGGTTTAAAACTTAAAAAGTACTTATAAAAAGAAAAATGTCTTCTTTTCGCGACTTCTTCCTCCTCCATTGCTATCCATGATGCCGCTGTGATACAGAAGTTCGTCGTCAGTCCACCCCTGCTGGCTGGATCAACGTCATCTCCTGCACATTGGAAAGCAAAGGAATTTGTTGCGACTTCCTCCAACCACGTCACCTCCAAATTCCTTTCCTGCGTTCTCCCCTCAAACCCCAGCTCTCTTCCATCTCCCTCTAACTCATTCTCCATCAGAAATTGAACCTCCTCACCAAATGGATCATCACCCTCACGATATCCTTCTTCACATCCCTGATCTGATCTTTCCTTTTTTCATTTCTTGTTCAATTCAAGTATGTTTGTAGGTCATGTTGTCTTTTGGACCAACACCCACAAATTCTCCACTGCTTCCACAACTTCACATGCCATGCTGATGATGATCAACATGACAAATTTCGCTCCTTAATCTTTCACTGCAATTACCCCAATCAGAAATCATCTATATTTCATGGATTTCACTACCTTCACACAACGTCAACAGCCTGTCAAGAGAATTTTAACTTCTTTTTCTCCTTCAATGCCATAGTACGATGTGGTAGGTTCTTCCAATGGCTTGCTTTTTTTATCCGATTTTCTTTACAATGATAAGTTCTTTATATACAGCCCCTTTATAAGAGACTACCTAGAGTTGCCTACAACCAAGGAATTTTTTAACCCTAATGGGATTGAATTTCACCACTCATAGATCTAAGTCTTCACTTTGAGAACCTCCAATTGGAGGAGCATAGGCAAAATTTACCACCGTCTAGCTTAGGGCAGTCTCAAGCAGGCGTCGAAGGCAGACTCTACTGGGTATCTCTGTTTTGGCAATAACATCTCGACTGCAGCTTCATGGTGTTCGACTTGGCCGACTAGCAATTCCAAAAAATCTCGAAGCCGGAATTGAGAGCTTGAGCAGATGCAATTACCATTGATTCTGTTATATGGAAATAAGTGAGATCCAGCTAGGCAATAGTAGACCGGAAGAAAGCCAAGAAGTGGGCACGAACCAGGAAAGGGGGCCAGCACCTGGCGACCTGAGCCGCCCCCCGGTCGACCAGTGGTTAGCGTCGACCAGGCCACGACGCCAACCAGTTCTTAGCCACCTGACCGAGAACCCTGACTGTTCATCCCGAACCATCCCGCCTCGATTCTAGATTCGACCTTAAGTCCACAATGAAACGAGCGGGCCCAGCATGAGACTCCTAAAGGGAATAAGATTCAACAATGAAACGACCTCTGGCTAGATCTCTTGAGTGCATTAGGATTCAACTTATGTAAATCCCAAACGGAATAGGATTCAACTGATGTAAATCCTAAAGGGATTAGGATTCGACATCTATAAATAGGAGAGTAAGCTAAACCTTAAAGGTATGCTCACAACACCCTACACTTTATACTCAACTACTCCAATTTTGACTTAAGCATCGGAGCCTGTGTTGCAAGAGCCACACCGGTCTTTAGTCCTATTATGTTTTGTAGGTCTCGTTGATCCCTTTTATTCGAGACAATTAGTGCAAATTTGGCAGAATCCCAAGAGGCCAATTTTCTGCATCAACAGATTCTTGATGGGTGCCTCTCCATTGCGGCCTACTGCAACTATGGGACAATGAAGATATGACTGATGAAATAGCAAGGGTAAAGGATTCTTAGGTGAAGGAAGACATTTTCTTTTTATAATTATTTTTTTTAGTTCCAGTTTAAAATTAAACCAACTCGCCTAGTTGGCTATTTAATTTTACAGATGTACAAGTTATGTCATACTTCCATTCAATCTAACCAAATTTTTAATGGTTGGTACTAAATTGTAACCAATTCTAAAGTATAGGGACTAAATCATTATTTTTAAAAGTTTAGTGACCAAATCGTTACTTTAATTAAAGTTCATGGACAAAATGTATTTTCTAACCTTGAAATTAAAATTTCTTGTTTGCATTTTCAAAAGAAATGAAAAGAAAATATAATATGTTACTATTATGCCTGTTGATGCGTGGATTTTGCTCTCCCGGTTCTTTTTGAGGTTCGCACCAAACTTGATGATTAGGAAATCGAAGACCTGCAAAACCGAACAAAGCTAAATTGGTGTTACTCCTGTAACACGGGCTCCGATGCCTAAGTTAGCAAGGAGAGTAGATGAATAGTAGCATTCCAGTGTAGAACTCGGCTTACCTTAGGGTTAGGTTGCATTACCTATTTATAGTCACACGGAATGTTCCAAAACCTTTGGTTAAGTGAGCCCTAGTTAACTGTTGCAAGGCCCAAGGTACATGGAGATCAGAAAAGGGCATTTGTCGAACTCGATAATGGGTTGAGCCCGACTCGGCACTGAGCTCGGGTCAGGACCAAGCCATGCTCGACTCGGTCCGATTCTGCTAGTGGCTCCCTTGGTTCTCTTCTCTTCTGTTGGTCTGTCGTTTGCCGTTTTTCCTTTGCATAACAATTGCCCATACTCCCACGGGGATTCCTTTAATTGTCTTCATCTCCTTGGGAGTATGTTAATAGGAGTGTTGGAGCACGTGGATAAGAAACTTTACTAGGAAGTAGTCAGATCATACCTAACCTTTCACATTTTGCTAAATCCATGACATAAAGGAAGGATCTTCTCGGCTGTCGTGCCCACCACCATTGTCGTTACTTGCCACAGTTTGCTAGGTCCATGACTAAGGAGGTCACAGGCTCCTCGAAGATTGTGTCGAGCATGTCTCGGCCTTGTGATCAAAGACCATTATTTCGAGCGAGTTGAGCTGTTCTATCATTGTAAGACCTGAGAAGGTCACGGGTTGAGTTGTCTCATCATTGTAAGACTTATGACCGAAAAGTTCACGGGCTTCTTGGGTACCGAGCCGAGCAGGCCTTGGACCAATGGTCAAAGACCATCAAACCAAGAGCTATGCTCCTATGTTGAAGGCTATTTAAACYTCTTCAATCCTTCTAGTGTCGACCATCCCTTCATCTAAGGTACATTTCTCTTTACTTTGCTTTTGTTGTGCTTCCCTACCACAATGGCATCAAATCTTAACTTCGAATGGACCTCTTCAGACGACGGGTCATCGTCGAACACCTCTTCCAGGTCTCGATCTTACCGTCCCTCTTGGATAGATAATTTCACTCTTACGGCGAGGGACCTATGCCGTTTGAGTTCAAAATACCGCATTCCTGATTCGGTTAGCCTTTGTCTTCCAAATCCAAGAGAAAGTATTGACGGGTCTTCCTCTGAAGAGGTTATATTTTATGCAGCCATGTTCCAATTTGATGTCCAACCGTTCCCTCAGTTTCTTCAAAAATTTTTACCGTTCAATCAATTAGATCTTTCTCAATTGTTCCCAACGGGTGGTCTACTTTGATTAGTTGTTTCATTTTGTGGTCCTACCTCGGGGGTGAGCAACCTCTAACCGTAGCCAATTTTATGTCGCTCTATTTCCTCAAGCATAGCCCTAAGGATAATTTTCATTTTTACGTTAGCTCTCGGAATCAGGTTCTTGTTATCGGACATTCCTGAGTGAAGTACTGGAAGGACGAGTGGTTCTTTGTCGGCGGTGATTGGCTAGCCCATGACGAGAGAGGATTGCATTTTCCCGTCCCGACTTAGTGTAGGGAGCTAGGTAAGTAAATTCCCGAGCTCTATCGGGACTTTTTGTAGATATTTATTGTGATATTTCTCCCCCTTTGTTGACAGTTCCTTGTAATTGTGAGCTTACTATCGAGGCGTTTGACTTCTACCACACTGTTATCCAATTGTCAGATACCGAGCGTTGAGGCCCAGATCTGGTTAAGGAACAAAATCTAGTAGACTTTGGCTTGGCTTCCCCTCATCGTCCTCAAGTAATTGCTTAAAACTATTCCAAACTTTGCGTGAAGGTCGATTTTCACTTTCACTATTTCTGTAGAAATGTCGAGACGGAGCGCCTCCTTATTTTGAAAGAGAGCGCCACCGGAATGCCCAGAACTCAAGGGTCGGCTCTAGTCGTGCCTTAAACATCGAGGTGACTGATTTGATAGAGAAAGACCTCCATCTCGACAAGCTCGGCCTCCAATGCTTTCTGCAGCACCTCAGTGTTCTGCTCGGCTTCAAGGAGCGTCCACCCCCTCTTCTTTTTGCAGGCATTGATTGACCTCCTCCCATGATTCAATTTTCCCTTTCTCTGGTCCGTACAACGCTAATGTCGATGGGGCTTTCGGGTTAATCTATTAGGGATAGGGCTACATAGTTATGGTTCATTTACATTAACATCTAATTGAAAAAATTCAAGAAAATGCCTGACTAACACAAACATGGAAGAGTATAGATAAGAAAACTGTGTGTAAGAGATCGAGAACCTTTTGAATCACTACATTACTTGATTTATAGTAATAGTATAACTTAACTGGAATTTCTTCAGAATGCTCATTTGAGCCAAAGTAGGATCAACACATGCCTTAGTGACCTCCACCAGGTGAGCAATTGTAGTTTTAAGTACCTCCCGTAACATTTTCACCTAACGTCGGTTTCTGACTTTGGCAGGTTTTTAATCACCTGGTGGTGTTCGTGGGTCGAGTTGCCGATGAGATCAACCACCTTCGCTGCCATTATGCCCCTCGGGAGGAGTTGATCGTGCCCTCTCCTCCATGGACCAGGCCAATAGCCTCTTGGAGAACGCTCGACGTGAGTTGGAAACTGAGAAGAGAAAATCCCGAGATGAGCTTGCCAACCTGCAGAGGAGGCTTGATGAGGCCAACGCTCGACTCTCCAACTCTGAATTCTTGGCCGGAGAATTCAGGAAGACACAGGAGTATGTTTATTTACAGAATGCTGCCATGGAGTGTGGCGTCTCTTGATCTCTTCGCCAAGTTTCTACTGAGCATCCCAACATTGACTACTCCTTTCTCCAGGAGTGCTTTAAGGTCGAGTGTGATGCCCCCGACGACATGGATGATGATGATGATGAGTAGGAGGGTAGCGAGCCACTTTGTCTGTGTTGATCGCTTTTATGAACTAGTTGTTGTTATGTTGTTTTGTTTTCATTTATAGCTACCATTAGAATTATCAATCAATTCTCTAATACAAAAAATTATTGGCTTACGACTCTAACTCTGATGGAGCTGATTTTCGTTACCTTTACTTCTCATAGGCTTCTAACCCTTTGGCTATGGCCAATGGTTTTGTACCTTTAGTTGCTGTCGTTTGGCTTTTGATTTTGCTCCATCTTATGTTTTAATCGTGCTAGGTCAAGCGAACCTCTTCTGGTTTGGCCGTGCTTGAGATCTTTAATTGTCCTTTCTAGTTCTTGTCGATCGATGTAGATTGATGTACTATTGTGCCCCTACTTGAGGAGTACACAAAAAAGTTGATTTGGAGTACTCAAGTATGTAGACAATGGATACTTTATTGATTCAAAATGTAAAAATCGATAATCTTAAATTTCGTGAGATAAAAAACAAATGTAAAAGAAACAAAGAATCTTGAACCTACCTTATACTAGTTGGTGGAGTGAAGAAATCAATGGTCACCAGCAGTAGAAGCTCTGTCGCTACCCTTCATAGTAGCGTAGTAGCACTCACGTGATACTCGTTGCTCTTCTTTGATCTCACCTATTCCACCAGGTGTTAGGAATTTTATAGACTGGTGGTATGTGGACGGTATTGCTTTGAGCATGTGTATTGTTGGTCTTCCTAATATCACATTATAGGAGGATGTGTAGTTGGCGACAAAAAAGTTTACCATTTTAGTGATGTTTTTTGGCCCGCTTCCGAACATCACCGGCAATTCTATTCTCCCTTCAGAGATGATGCATTCTCCTCCAAACCCTACCAGTGGTGCCGAGCTACTTTTAAGCGCCACTCCTAGATCCATGGCTTTGTAAGCTGCCAAGGAAATGATATATGCCGAGCTGCTCCTATCTATCAAGATCCGTTACACCTTTGCATTGGCTATTTTTAGAGTTGATAACAAATGCGTCGTTATGTGGGTGGAGGAGATGAGTCGCCTCATCTTCTGAGACCTCGATTTTTGCCGGTTGTTCAGCAACAAATGCATGGTAGATCTCATGTTGTCCGAGGCTCGCCTGGTTTCTCGTATGCTCGCATTTATCTTTCTGCAAGATTTTCTCTCTACCGAACCTCCCATTATTGTTCAGATTTCTTGAGCGGGTGACTTAATGTCGTTCTCACCATTTTGCGTCGCTTTAGGATCCACCACATATTCTTTGAGATATCCTCTTCAGATGAGTCCTTCCACTTCTTCTTTGAGATCAAAGAAATCCTGAGTAGCATGGTCGTGGTCTCGATGGAAAAGGCAATATCGTCCTTTGCTTCTTTTGCTTAAAGGTGCTTTCATCCTCTTTGGCCATTTGAGCAACCTTTGGTCTTTGATCTCTATCAACACTTGTTCGAGTGGGACTGTAGTTGGGGTAGACTTCTCAAACTTCCGGGGTGGATCCTTCTGGCTAGTCCGACCTCTTTTCTCCCATCTCGACGACTGTGGCTTATCCCTAGATCTCTCCCTTTTTTTGTCTGATCGTTTTCCCTCTGACTCTTTCTTCGAGTGGAATAACTCTTTGGCACTCATATATTTCTATGCTCGGCTCAGCGCCTCCGATAAGGTGCTCGACATCTTTTTCCAAAAAGAGAATGAGAAGTGTTCATCCCTGATGCCAGACATGAAAGTAATAGAAACACTGCATCCATGAGACCCTCAACCTGTAATTTCTCTTCATTAAACCGAGCCACATAGTCGTGCAGGCTTTCTGTTGCTATTTGTTTGATGGTCAGAAGATAAGCCACGGGTCGGCTTCGACTTCATCCTCCTACGAACTGGGTCACAAATGCCCTAGCCAGGCTCTTAAAGCTCGAGATTGAACCTCACTTCAACTGTCAAAACCATACCCTAACTAAACCTCTCAAAGTTATCGAGAACACCCGACATCTAATCGCCTATGACATCCCGTAAATATCCATCCATTCTCGGTAAGCATCGAGGTGGTCTACTGGGTCGACCAACCCGTCAGATTGTTTTACCATTGGTAGTTTGAATTTTGGAAGGACTTTCTCCCCCATGATTTCTTCTGTAAATGGCGAGTTGGCTTGATCCAGTAGCTTTTCGAGATCGAACCTCTTTTCCTTTTGACTTTGTTGCTTTTCTGACAACTCGGGCTGATCTGCCGGTTTGTGTTTGTCGAGGTCTATGGGCTCAACATTTTGTTTATCTTGGTTGTTCTTGCCCCCATCTGGTACCGGGGAGTTCTGTCGCCTTTTGTCCTTTTGCTGACCTCTGGAATTGAAAATCTGAGTTCGTCACTTCATGTTTCCTCCTAACCTCAACCTGCTCCCTACACTATTCGTTGATTCCTCAGCCTCGCTCTCTACTGGGCCTTTTCCCTTTCGGGGGTGTCTGACGAGGGGTACCTCGCCGGCTTCTCGTTGTTCTAACTGTTGAAGTAGCTGGGTCATGCGCTGAAACATGTCCTCCGCCTTTTCTTCCAAGGCCGTGAATTGATTTTGGAGCTGTTCGGGAGCTGTTATTGTAGGCACCTCAGGTGGCCCTTCTTGGCGCTCCGGGTTTTGTCGATTCGCCTCGTTCTCAGGTTCTCCTATCTAGGGGTCATCCAAGTTTAACTTCCTCCTTGCATGGCAGTCATCGTTAGAGCGTCATGAACTTCTTTCCGACGTCATTTTTATTCGACTATATGACTTGTTTCTCTTCCCACAAACGACGTCAATTGTTGATGCCTGGATTTTGCTCTCTTGGTTCCTTCTTAGGTTCGCACCAAACTTTATGATTAAGGAGTCGAAGACCTACAAAATCGAACAAAGCTAAACCGGTATGACTCCTGTCACATGAGCTTCGATGCCTAAGTTAGTAAGGAGAGTAGATGAATAGTACCATTCCAGTGTAGAACTCGGCTTACTTAGGGTTAGGTTGCATTGCCTATTTATATTCGCTCGGAAGGTTCCAGAACCTTTGGTTAAGTGAGCCTTAGTTCACCGTTGCAAGGCACAAGGTACATGGAGATCAGAAAAGGGCATTTGCCAGGCTGAACAATAGGTCGAACCCGGCTCGGCTCGATCTGCGAGACTGATCGCAATTGCAGTAATAGGTTGACTTTCTTTCATTTTTGTTATGGAAAGTGAAAGTCGTTTAGTTTAGTACGATATCGGTTCACACCTCGCGGTGCTTAGCAAAAGAAAGCAGGACCAACTACGATCAAGGAAGAGAAAGCAGGAGTAGCACGCAGACGCATGAGGGACAAACCTCATTTGATTTCATCATTGGTAGAGATGGAGCACAAACAAATGACTTTTTTGTTTTGAAAGGAATGTTGYTGTAAAAAACGGAGGCGGAATTACAGTGAAGAAAAAGTCTCATGCAGGATAGCTGCCGCTAACAAAATTCACACAATTTTCGTATAGAAACAACAGCAGCAGTACGGCTTTTAGAAGGCTCTCTCCTCTCTTCTATTACTTGTTTGAGTTCCCCTCTCTCCCATCCTCTTTTCAAGTCCCACTCTTTTCCCAGTTAACAACGGCAGTATAAAAATCCGGAATTAATCTAACTGGAGGGAGCAGAGCTTACTACTAGTAGAACAAAAGCCAGGAAAGGGCCGCCAGCTCTGTCTTCCTACTTAAGCTTAAGGCATCCGTGACCTGGTTGGTCCGTCAAAGCGGCAAACTGACACACCATATCAATCAAACTTGGCAAGTTTGTCTTGCTTGCCATCGTCCCCGTTTTGCCTCAACCATATTAAATTACTCCAAACATTTCAGTCCTCAAAGTTATCGTTATTCCCATCATCCGGTAACCACAGGATGATCCAAAAGAAAGATGGCAGGATTCAAACCTATGGCCGGCCAGCCCCTGACCTGTTGGGTGGAAAATTCTGACTTTCTTTTTTATGCTGCCATCACATAAAAACATAAAATTTGAGGCTCAATAGCTAAATACATGGAAATGGAATCATGAGCCGAGATCATAAAGAGCATACTGCGAGTAGGAAGTGGAATTAATACAAGACCTAGCGAAAAGGACTTTTTGCCTTTGCGCTTTTTTTGAAGACTTTTTGTTGCGCCCCTATCTCTAAAGGGCGAAGGTGGTGGCCTTGATTGAGTGCCCCTCTAAGATCCCCAGTAAACTTGGGCTCAGGGGGCCTCAAGCCGGCTTCCGTGGAAAATTCAGACTTTCTTTTTTATGCTGCCGCCCTTCCCAATCCATATTCCAATGTCAGGAGGAAAGCTCAATACAGTATAGTCGTGGTAGATGTCTCTGTGTGTGTGGAAAAAGAGGAGGAGCTTTGATTTGCCCGCCTTTGAGTAGGTAAGTGTATATGCGTCAGCTTCAACTTGACAGCTATGGGAATACGGGCTCCTTTTGGGCCCCAAAGCAGAATTGACCGATGGTAGTTGGTCGAAGCTCCAGTAGGTAGTAGCCACTCCCAATTAATGTTATTAAGACTTTCTGGTTGTACTTCAACTAGCTCAAAAGCGGATGGATCAACAATGGTAACTCGAACAGGCTCCGAAGGAGTATAGCTTTGTTATATCAGTTGAAAAAATCATAGGAAAATTCCTAGATCACCCAGTAAGAATGTGGAGAAGAACTAAAACAGAATGGTTCCACCAGGTCTTTTTGAGGAGCTGTTTAACCCTGTAATATACTGCCTCAGAATTTCCTCCTCTTTAAATAGCAAAAATCATGTCATCAGCATACCGAACGTAGCCTTAGATGCTTCACCATAGAATAGATTAACCCAGTTCTCGTTCTTTTCCGGTGCACTCGCTTTATATCTCCGACACACAAGGAAGGACGCGGTGGGAAGAAAGCAGCCCTAGCCTCTGTCCGGCCAATCATTCCGCTGGCATCTTGCATTCACACCTCCATTTGAGTGCCAGCTAGGCTGCCTTTTCAATCAATCTCCAGCCGCCCCCTAATTACTAGACCAACCTCGTGC
>NW_019104568.1:290352-309882 GCF_001995035.1 Momordica charantia
TAGGGCTCTTCTTCGTCGCCGTCGGAGGAGAGCTGGGTCGCCGGAGGGAGCCGTGCCGATGCTGCTTCGCCGGAGAAGAAGTTCGAAGGGGGGGGGGCTGGCGGCTCAACAAGGAGAGGAAGAAGGGGAAGGAGAAAAGGTGTTTTAGGGTTTCTTTTGTTTTCCAACATTTTCTGTAACTTTTTTTAAAACCTAAAAGCCCAAACCTTTATTCTTGAAGGTGGCCCAACTAAATAAAACAATGACCCAATAATTATAGTTTAAAAAAAAACAAATAAAACCCACAATCCTATACAAAATAGTTAACTTAAACTCTAAAACCCAAGAATAATAATTTAAAGAAAAGTAGAATTTACGAAGGAAAATCCTAAAACCCCCCTGAATTTAAGATTTAACTAAAAATCTCCTACATAGTTCGAGAACTTCAATTATCTTAATCCAATGAAATTAAGCTTAATTCTAATTTAGCCAAAAATTAGAATTTCAAAGTTAGAAGATCCAAGAATTAAAGTTATCAAGTTAGGGAAAAATCCAAAGACATTATTTGTCTCTTAAAATAAACGAGTCAGAGAACGCGGGACGTTACAGTTCTATCATTAGAATTTCTTCAACTTCTTCACATAAGGGAAAGATTAACTTTGATTAATAAAATAGGTCATTTGTGCTTCAAACTAACCAAGACCATAGGGTTGTGAATTTTCATGGTGAAATGGTATTGTTAGAGCTAGACTTGGTTGCAAGACACTATGAGGCTTAGTCAGGACTCTTAATACTAATACTTGTTTTAAAACTCTAATTATATACCATTGGTTTTAATATTCTTTAAGTTGCTTGAAAAAATTATGCTCTAATATGTGATACAAGAAAAACCTATTTAAAAACGTTGTGCTTGATATCTGCTACACCATGTTACATTATTAGACTTGTAAAAATTAAACATGATTGTATGATTAGTTGCTTTATTTTTCTACAGATTGAGCTTATATTTAAAGCACGCAGCCCCTTTATTGTAGAGTATAAATATTCTTGGGTAGAAAATGTCACTAATATATCTTGACTATTTTATGATGTTGCCTACCTAAGCTTTATTTTGTTGTTAGGTTTAGTATATTTTCTAACTGTTAATGTACATGAAAACAAACTTCATGAACAATAAAAAAGAAGGTAGTCATCTGAACAACTGGAACTTATTGTATTTTTGGTTGTTCATTCTATTTTTTCTCTCTTTGGTTGCAATACAGAGGCGATATGAAAAGGATGAAGAGATTTTATGTGCCTAGATTATGAGTTTGTCACACCTTTCACCACTCCAATTCAGTTGGTTGGTCTTTAGTTCAAGTGGAAAGCTTTTATTCATTTTATATTAAAAAGCTCTATTTCATTGTGTCGTATCTCTTCAAATTTTATCATAATGTAAGGCTACATTATTTTTCTTTTTCTCCGGCAGTGTGTATGAATTTTTTAGTTTTACCCTTTTAACATTAAAAAATTTCCATATATCGTAATGTTTTGAACTCTATTTCTTTGAGAGGCTTGATTAGTTTTCATTGTTGATAAATTCACACTCATAGACTTGTATCTTGAATATTTTTCTTGTTTTTTTTTTGAAAAAACATATGACTCGCACTTCAATCTGTACTGGTATGGAAGGTGCTAGAAAAGCAATGGTTGCAATGAACAAGGTAAGCACTCCGAATAAAATTATATGTTTCACCTGTATACTTGGATTTTACAATTAGATTTGAGTTCAAACACCCTCCCAAAATCACAATGTGGGGTGTGTTTACAATTTGCTTTAGTGTACTCATTTTATTATTGTTTGTCTAATTTGTGAGAATCCTAGAATAGTTTCTTCATCTTTGAGTTACACTATTGTTTACTGTGATTATTGTTTTTAAATTGTGATACTAGGCACTTATTCATTTTTTCGTTTGTTTTAGGGTGAAAGGATTATAAAATTTATTGGGATCCTCTCGACGTACAATATTTTATGGGGCATAGATGTGTTTAGAAGTGAGTTTGTTTTTCTTTATCTATTTCTTTCTTATTGATTTACCTTGATTTTACCAAACTGTCAATTGTTTTCTTTGTTAGGTCTTGCACAAACTTAAAAAGAAGTTGAGAATTGTGAATACAAGTAATTGATTCATAGACTTTTCTTTTTTGTTTCATTCCGTAAATATAATTGTACTAGTTTTATTCTGTAAATGTAATTGTACTATGTAAAAAATAGTCCTAGCAAATTGTTTCATACTTTGTTCATATATATATATAAATATGCTTCGATTTTAATAAATACAACTTCATTCTATAATTTCGTGTTTCCGTGACGTTAATGAATAGTAAAGTATATTGCTTCTTTTCTTTCTTGATGTTTTATTAGCATCATAAAATCCATTTTTCGTGATGTTTTTTAACCGTCACAAAATCGGATTATCGTGAAGTCTTTTAACCATTACAAAATCTATTATTTGACGTTTAAAAATGTCACAAATCAATCTTCCGTGATGTTTTTTAGCCACAACATCTATTTTCTTGATGTTTTGTAACCGGCATGAAATCTAAATTTGTCACGAAATTCGTTTTTCATGATGGAAATCCTTTTTCGAGACGTTTTATTAATCGTCATGAAAATGTCTGTTTTTCGTGATGTTTTTAAACTGTCCCAAATTCTACTTTTCATGACGTTCAAAATAAACATCACAAATATCTTTCGTGATTGGGACATAGGTGAGGTCGTAAAAACAATCAAGAAAAGGTTACGTGACATTTTTTAAACGTCACGTAAAGAATTTCTACAAGTGATCCTATCCATAATCAGTTGCTAAAATGTTTATAATTATACTACATCAAGTATTTGAGCAATACAATATGACCTAAAATAGTTCGCAAAGTCACAAATTTCTTCTGATCTACCCAAGTGATGAAGTTGAAACCATAAAAACTAAACTTATTGAAATTTAGTAAAATTTACATATAAAATAATTTAATTAAAATGTAGATTTTCTTATGTTAACTTGGTTGAATAATAATGAACCTTCAAATTGGATCAAGTTGTCCTTAATTTTCATGTCCTGAATAAGATTTAGTAACCAATTTCAACAAAAGAGGTGTGGCAAATCTAAAGTGAAATTAAGGGTCCATTTGGTCCCCTTGCTAACTCGTAAATGATGGTTAAATACATTTAGTCTTGAAAAGAATTTGAATTGTTCAAATTTATTAAAAGGAATTAAAGTTAATTGTATGAGATGCAATTAATATAATGTATGTTGTTACATTATGATATAAAGTTAATTTTAGATCGGATTCAAAATTATGAGAGAGATTTATATTAGAATTTGGTTCTAATATGGTAGATTAATTTAAGTTTAATTAAATTAAATATGATTTAATTAAATTAATGGGTTATGTTAATTAGATTAAATTAAATTAAATTAATAATTTTTTTTAATTAATTAAACTTGATTTAATTAATTATTAATTAAAATACTTTTAACTAAATAAAAAGAAAAAAAAAAGAAAAACGAGAAAACCTCTCATTTCCCACCATCAATGGTGGGAGGTGGGGAAGTGGTGACTTCTCCCTTACTCTTCCTCCTTATAAAAGGGAGATTCTCCCCTTCTTTGTGTTCAGTTGAATGAGTTTAAAAACTCTAACAAGAAACCTCTCTCTCAATCTCTTGATCTTCCTCTCAATTTTAAGACGGTTCCCACAAATCGAGTTCTTAACATCCAAAGGATAGCGATGAAGGCTTTTTGGTGGCATTGGTGTCTACGTTGAAGAAGTGTCTTTAGGTATGTTTCACTAATTCCGTTTTTTATAATGCTTTTGTCTTTTATTTGTTGCATTTCTAAAACAAAATCGAAGCACACGCATTCATGGGCTTCTGTTGCAGGATTCGATCTCTTCACAATGACGACATGTTTTGGGATCGACCCCTTCATCGCAGTCCACCGGCTGAATATTGACCTTGAGGCTAAATCGGTCCGACAGAAGAAAAGGGCCATGGACGTCACTCGGAACGCCGCTATAGCTAAAGAAGTTCGACAAGCTACTAAAAGTTGACTTCATCCGAGATGTCCAATACCCCAATTGGCTATCTAATTGGTCCTAGTTAAAAAGGCCAATGGGAAATGGCGAATGTGCGTTGACTTCACCAACCTGAACAAAACTTGCCCGAAGGACAACTTCCCTTTGCCGATAATTGACCAGCTATTGGACACCAGCGTCGCGCATGAGTCGCTAACGTTCATGGATGTCTACTCAGGATAAACTAGATCAAGATGCATCCTGCAGACTAGGAACATACCTCTTTCGTCACAGAATTTGGCTTGTTCTGCTACAAAGTCATGCCATTTCGACTGAATAACGCGGGAGCTGCCTATCAGAGAATGGTAACCAAAATGTTCGCCTCCCAAATAAAGAAGAACATGGAGGCCTATGTCAATGACATGCTCATCAAAAGCCGCACTGCCTAGCAGCATAAGGACGACCTAGCTGAGGCCTTCCAAGTCATGAGAAGCCATGGCATGAAGCTCAACCCGGCGAAGTTCACGTTCAGGGCACATTGGGTAAATTCCTTAGCTTCATAGTCCATCAGCAAGGAATTGAGGCAAATCCCGAGAAAATCTGAGCCATTCTAGATATAAAATCCTCAACTAACCTAAAACAACTTCAAAGCCTAAACGGGAAGGTCGTCGCATTGAATAGGTTCGTCTCTAAGTCCACTGACAATTGTTTGCCATTCCTCAAGACCCTAAGGAAAGAGTGCAAGTTCGAATGGATGGATGAATGCGAGCAAGCCTTCATACAGTTAAAAGTATACCTTGCGTGAGCACCCCTCCTCGCCAAATCGTATCCAAGGGACGACCTGTACCTCTACCTGGCAGTGTCGGATAGCATAGTCAGCTCGGCTGATCAAGGAAGAAGGAGGCAAGTAGTCTCTGGTATATTACGCTAGCAAGGCCATGATAGGGGCCAAGACCCACTACACGCAAGTCGAAAGATGGCTCTAGCGCTAGTTATTTCAGCCCGGAGACTGTGGCTCTACTTTCAGGCTAACCGGATCATACTTCTGACCAACCACCCTCTTCAGTAGGTACTCAAAAAACCAGAAACCTCGGGAAGTGGGCCATCGAGCAGAGCAAATATGACATTCAATACTCTTCCATAGTATTTATAAAGGGCAGGTTGTCACAAACTTCATAGCCGAACTGACCCYAACTCCAACCCAAGCCACCCCAAGGGTCGCCCCAGAACGTTGAACCCTCCACACTAATGGGTCTGCCAACGAGCAGGATTGCGGGGCGGGAATCTTACTGACCAGTCTGGAAGGAAGCCGTCACGAGTACACCCTATGCTTCCAGTTTCAAGCCACTAACAACAAGGTCGAATATGAGGCAATAATTGTCAGACTCCGACTGACGAAATCAATGGGTGCGCTCAACATCAGTGTCCTCAACAACTCGCAGATGGTGGTCAACCAAGTCAACCAATAATACCAGGCTAAGGACTAGCGGAAGGCCACACACCTTAAAAAGGTGTGCTTGCTCTTGGACTCCTTCGAGGTCCATACTATCGAGCAAGTCTCATGGCTAAAAATGTTAATATGGACGCACTGGCCCGGCTTATGTCATCCTACGAGACGGATCTCCCTTGAACGGTAATGGTAGATCATGCATGACTCAAGCCTCGTCGAAACCTCAATGATGGACATTTACCAACCAAAGGTAGAAGACTGGACGACCCCCTTCATCAAGCACTTGGAAAACGGAGAGGTACCTAAAAACCGAGTGGACGCACATCGGCTCAGGAGGCGAGCAACAACTACATCCTAAAGGATCAAATCTTGTACCAGAGAGAGGATTCACTCCCGCTTCTCCAATGCGTGGAGCCCGACGATGTTAGCTATGTCCTTAGCGAAGTCCACGAAGTCAACCATGGAGACCATCTGGTCGGTCGGGCACCTGTGATCAAGATCTTACGCCAGGGATATTACTGGTTGACCTTGGAGAAAGATCTATGAAGTTCGCACGAAGGTGCAACCGATGCCAACGAACGGTTGTCGTATCGAGGTTGCCCGAAGCAACTGACCAGCCTCACTACTTCATAGCTGTTCGCAAAGTGGGGGATCGATCTGATCGGCCCACTTCCCATGAGGAAGGGCCAAACCAAGTTCACAGTCGTCGCAATTGACTACTTCACAAAATGGACGGAAGTCGAGCCGCTCACCACTATAACCGAACAGAAGGTAACCAACTTCATATGAAAATGCATTGTGTGCCGGTTCGACATCTCCCACACAATCATCTCTGACAATGGTGAGCAGTTTGATAATACAAACTTCAAGAAGTTGTGCTCAGACCTGGGGATCAAGCACCTCAGCTCATCCCTGGCCCATTCTCAAACCAACGAGTAGGTCGAAGGCGTGAACAAAATTATCAAGAAAATTCTGAAGGCAAAACTGGAGGTACTTGAAAGCCTCTGGGCTGAGGAGCTCCCCAGCCTGCTCTGAAGGTATATGACCACCCCACGATAAACTATTGTCGAAACCTCATACTGCTCTTCTTTGGTATGAAAGCAGTGATACCCATGAAGATGGAGTTGCCTCTAAGGATAGAGGCTTTCAACAAATAGCATAACGCACAAGGAATTTTAAGCTCCTTGGACTTACTAGAGGAATGCAGGGAGGCAGACCACCTCTATGTGGCTCAGCATCAGAGCCGAGCACTAACGCAACATTCCTCTCGCATGCTGAAGGTGCCCATTGTTGGGTGTGTTGCCCTAAACTCGTAGTTTGTATTTATGTAAAAACAAATTTGTATTCAATCAATTTGTTGTTGAATTTCATAGCATTGCATTGTCTAATTCAATAAACTAAACATCTAAGGTTAGTGTCATGTAACCGGGATAGTATATATACTAGGTATATATTTGATATATCCTCAATATACAAGTGGATAATGTCCTGAGAATAACCTAAAGGGTCAATGGTATATGGATAAGGCTAGGTACCTTATCTTGGGAATACTATGGATACGACCCACTTTGTAAATGTTACGGACGACCTGATCCAGGTCGTTCGTGTGGAGACATGCGAGTAGGGGTATCCTATCTTTAGATGCGAGACCGGACTGCGAAATAGCCAATCTTTAGATGTAACACTGTTGACTAACAAATTACTATTTCATATGATGACCGACAACTCATTCTTAATCCTGAGTGGGTTATGGACTACTGCCCATGACAGCTCGTCCTTTGATCTGTATGGGTGAGAGTTGCCCGAGACGCCAACTCAACATTCTTACCATTTTGGGGACGAGACCAAGTGGGGAGCTGGGAACATAACTTTACGAGATATAATTCACTCATCCCCAACTTTCGGAGAGTAGATGAGTGTTCTCTTAAATGCTCACTCCGGGACTTGAGGGGCCCCACCCTCTCACTAGCCCAAGAGGGACTTTCGGTTATTGGTTGGACCATAACCAGGTTGTTCATTAGAGGAGTAGTGGTATTTAAGGAGTAAGATGTAACATAGGGGTAAAATGATAATTTGATCTAGCTTGAGTTACGAGCACTCGTAAAAGATTGACTTGCCATTAATGGTTGTATATCTGTGGACACGAAAATATTTGGCAGTGAGAATAGTGCAACTACGGGTCTTTAGTGGAGTGACCCGTAGTTAACGAATGTTGATTAACTCGGTCAATGAGTTTGACCGATTAATCTCGCATCATTAGAGCTTCTGATCTGTAGGTCCATTAGGTTCCTTTGGTAGCTCACAACGGGTAAAATGTGGATCAAGTTTTTGGAAAATTTTGAAATGTTCAAATTGCTCAAAGGATTGTATGTATATTGTTATATTATAATATATGGTTAATTCTAAATTGAAACTATATATTATGCGAGAAATTATTTGAATGAGATTCAAATAAAAATCAATATGAATAGGATTCATATTAAAACTATAGGTTAAAAATAATGTACATAAGATGTACAATAAAACTATAGGTTATATTAGAGAATTGCTTTAGAATATGATTATATTTTGTGAATAAATAATTAACGGTTAATTATTTATTTTAATTAATTAATTGTTAATTAGATTAATAATTAAATATTTAATATTATTAATTAATAAGATTAATTAATTTTATATATTAATTATTAAATATTAATATTAATTATAATTAATAATAATCACTCTGCTACTTAATTGCAGGGGAGTGGGTGGTTTTGTGATGACGTTGGGTAACTCCTCATGTCAAGTTGGTCTTGGCAAAAAGGTTCTGCATAGTTTCAAAACAAAATAAGAAAAAAAAAGTCTCTCCATTTTTCTCTATTCAAGATCTCTCTAACCCAATTTTCAATTTGTTGCTCCCAAAAGTAAGAGTTCTCATTCCCAGAGGATAGCGGGAAGATCATTCGGTAGTATTCGTTGGATTTATCAAAGTTTTTGAAGAAAGTCTTCAAATGTAAGTTTCGGTTTCCTCTGTATTTTCCGTTTTTGTGCTGTGTTTTTGTTCCTTAAAAATCAAGAACAAGATCGTCGTTTCCGCTGCGGGATTAACGTCTCATCAATTGGTATCAGAACCAGGTTTCAATCCTGGAACCTGTGGGCTATTGGCCCACCACGCTTCCGCCCGTGGATGAAGACTCTTCGAGTCATTTCCCAAACCGACTCTTGGATATCCCTCATGTGACGGTAGGGGTTGAGTGGAGAAGGTCTGGGAGGGAGATCAAAGTAGGAGAGTAGTGCGTCTACACCTGACCCCTCGGGTCGTGGAGAAGACACGTCGGATTGTAAGGTCTCCTCGACATGAACTATTGAAGAGGCGATGAAAACATCGAGAACTTCAACCACGGCAAATACAACCTCCCTTGTCCCCTATTCTCCTCAATCCAAACTCCATATAGTGTGGAGAGCAAAGACCGGACCCAGATCATCTGTGCAGTGAATCACAGGAGAAGGGTCGGAAGAGACAGCGTTGCTCGAGGACGGCTTGACGACATCCTCTACCCAGAATACAGGTTCCTCGACATGCGCCTTCGTTGAGGGACCAGCTGCATCCAACCTCGATAAGTGATGTTTCTTGAGATGAGGCACCACCTCCTCCGAGTTGGTTAGCAATTCAATCGACGGACTCCCCTCGTTAACTTCAATCCTAAGGACAAGAGGGGACATTATTGTCGTCGCATTGGTAGATGCTACACTACCATCGGTACAGCCCCCACCAGGAGAGGCTTGCAACACTATGAAGCAAGTTGAACGGCTGATTCTGGTGGAGAGGCCAACGTTGCCTGCATAAGATACCTTGTCATGAGAAAACAATTGACCCATCGGGTTCACATGAATAGAAGTTCGAAAGGCTTACCACTCGACAGATCAGCCTGCTTGGTGGAATCGTCACAGCCCCAGACTGGCCCGACGGTGTCTACAGCGAGGCTGTGGGGCTCTAACTTCTCGTCTAAAATAATCAATGCAAGAACCCTCGCGAAGAGGGGAAGATCTTGAATCCTCTATATCACTGACAACGATTCGAGAGAAGGGAGTGCTACCCCACTCGGTAGTGCTGCAAAGGGGAAAGCCTCGGTGTCAGAGCTGGAACCGCAGGAACCTTGGAAGAAAACCAAAGAAAATGAAAAAGGAAAGCAACCGAACACTCATCATTTTCCCCAGAGCGGCTACGCACATGGCCGCAAATCGGCTCACCACCTGATAGCCACCGTCCACCAACGAAAAACCAGCGATCCTTCCAATGCTTGTTCAATGTCGGAGGCCATAAGATTATCCCATGATGGGATTTCAGGCTGTAGAACCCTAGGAAGTCCAATATCGACTTTAGCATTGTCAAAGCAGTCAGCGGCCCAACGTCATTTGTTCCCCATTGCCGAGTTTCAGCCAAAGGATGGCCAGCGCATCATCATTCCCTAGGCATTGGGGGCAAGCTGCACCGACGGAACCCAAGCAAAGGATAGGAACAGTTGGGTGAACAATGAAAGTGGAAGTCTCATCCCATTGGAGAACATCTGAGGATAGAAACTCGCCCACTTTGAAGGAGGGGAGTTGATCCTCTTGTCCTCTTCCGACAAATGCATGAGAACGTAATTGGGGACATGATAATCTGAACGGATGTCCACAAGGTCTTACTCCGTCGCAGCGACGGAACATGAGTCACGGCAAGGTGATTGCCGATGAAAGGAATGTTCCTGCGAGCTGCCATACTGAGATTGCAGAAATCAGAGAGAGTTGTGAAGGCGAGAACGGAAGAAGGCAAGGTGGATCATCATCACCCCCACTAGGGAATTTAAAGCCTCCTCAAGTGTCATTTCGAATCCCAACGGCACTTGAAATCACAACCACTGACTTCGCCGCTTCGCTCACCGCGCAAGGGATGCGACGACCTACGAAACAGCGACGGACATGTGTCCCCTCATAAATGTGACCGTATGAACAAACATCAGGCCATCACAACCGATGCTCAATACGGGCCCTATGTCCCGATATGAGAAGATCCTCTGCGCCACATGCCTTACCATGTATACTGCACGCGCCCCGCTTTACTTCAACACTTTCAGACCTGGCCCTCCCTAGCAGGGTAGCCCAGTCCCGAAAGAGGGATGACTGTTGAGGGTAAAATTGAGGAGGACACGTGTCAGTAGTTTCAGGACGCAGGGCCACAGACGATTACGTGTCATACGCTGAAAGGACAGGGGAGCGCGCCTCAACTCCTGTTGTACGGGAAGCACGTCGAGTATTACAATCGAACAGCTGTAGGCGAGAAGTTTCAGGCCTGCAGGCACAGACGTACACTCCCTCGTCAGATGTCATACAGCTCAGCACAACCCTGTCACCTCAACCATCGTCTTTCTTGGTCGGCCATTCGCGCCTAAGGGAAGGACCCTCACCTTTGCTAAGTAAATCAAAAACCTATCACTAAAACCATAAAGGTGACTTTTCCTATTTCCTACTCTAATTTCTAACTTGAGTGATAGAGGAACTATCTCAATTATGCATGAGAACTCCCCTATTCGAGGTGAACCCCCACAACAATAATAAGGATAACCCCAATAACAAGATTATGAACCAATCCTAAGAAAGTTAAACAGATTTATGCTTGGTAAGATGATCAAAGATCAAGAAGAAAAGAGAACTTGTTCCTATCTTCAAGATTTCGAACTCTCCACAACCTAATTGATCAAACTAGATTGAAAGTTATAAACATGCATTCTAAACACGAGAATACGAAGAAACCTTAAAGCTTGAGAGAGACTAAACTCAATCTGAAATTTCATTCGTCAAATGTTGTCCTTTGAAAAGCAAATGTACATCACTATTTATAGAAATTGGAAAACATACCATGAAATGACACAACTCTTGGCCTAAATAGTCTAAATACAACCACCACTCTTTCAAATCCATTCATGAACCCTTTTAAATGCAAATATATGGATTTGAAAAGTACATAATAAATTAAATATGTGGATGAATCTGTATTTTTAGATACATGAAGTTTCTTGGAGGACAAGATGTCTTTTCAAGTTTGAAGGGATGCAATTCTTCACCAAATGTGAGAACCTTAGCTTGGAAGTGACCATTCAATCCTTCTCGTAGTCTTTTAGCTCTAGCTCTTGTGATTGGAAGGTTGACTTTGAGCATAAGCTTCATTTGAGCTGATTTGAGCTTGCTCCTCTTGTAGACTTTCCCCGTGCACTCCATGAGCACTCATTTCTATATCATTTTCCCTTTCTTCGAAAAGATTCATCCTTGAATCTAAAGGATCTCCTTGCATGGCAAATTTGAAATCATGTGCATTCCACGGTCTTACACTACTTGGACCCCTTCCGCTTGGGATTTTTGGTCGTGGATGTGGTAGGAAGGGAAGTTGGGATGATGCTTCTGATATAGCCTCTTGGACTCATTCGTCCCATGTAAACGGCATTAGCTCATGTTWGAAGCAACTCTTGACTTTTAATTCTCAATAAGCAGTTTAACCTCCTGCAAGAATTCAGAAGAAAATCTTGGTACACTTGGTTTAAGTGCATCCATTAGAAAGCAACTTCGTTCTTTTACAAGCTCATGTATATGTCATTTTGAAAACAAAATAATACTAGCTTCAGAAACTCTTGTAATCGGTCCATTTTTCTCATCAACACTTTTCTCTTGCTTCTCACTCTTTTCACCCTCTTTTACTACTTTTGTCTCACCCTCTTTTTCAAAGCATAACTCCTTACAATCTTTGAATGCCTTCTCATCACATATAACAATCTCATCATTTGAATATTTCTCTTTGACATTAGACGTAACAATCTCAAGTTTCGTTTCTTCCGTGGGATTTGGATGCTCTCTCTCATTTCGAATTGATTTGTCATCCTTTTGAGACTTGGGAAAGTCTTCCTCTCTTTGAATTGAATGTGCAGCTTGTCTCTCCTTGGCTTGGTCCCTCCATTTTAATTCTTGCTTTAACTTGGAAATGCACTTCTTGGATTTCGCATTTCAGCAAAATTAGCTCTCATAGCCTTCCAAAACCGATCCTTACTAATTTGACGATTCACATGACGTCTTCGCCTCGCGTGAAACATTTTGACTTCTAATATCTCAAACTTTAAGCAAGTCTTTATAGTATTCTTATGTGAATCATGCAATAACACTTCAATATAACATAGAATGTGAAAAGTTACAAAATTCTAAAATTTAGGAAACAAATACAGAAACTTTTTCTAATAAGTAAAATGGAGTGGAAAAAGAAAGAGATATTAGTGAAATTGTGTGAATCAAAAGAAGACGAAGAGTATGATAAAAGATGAATCAAATATGAGAAGATGAAGAGTCAAGCGAGATGAAATTAGATGTAACGATTGGATAATGAAAAAAAGACAGATGAAGAACAAAGGAAAGCAAATAAGATATAATTTTTTTAGAGCCAAAGCCCTGATACCAAATGATAAAGGAACTAAATTATGCATCATAATTCCCCTATTCGAGGTGAACCCCCACAACAATAATAAGGATAACCCTAATAACAAGATTATGAACCAACCCCAACAAAGTTAAAAAAATTTATGCTTAGTAAGATGATCAAAGATTAAGAAGAAAAGAGAACTTGTTCCTATCTTCAAGATTTCGAACTCTCCACAACCTAATTCATCAAACTAGATTGAAAGTTATAAACATGTATTCTAAACACGAGAATACAAAGAAAGCTTAAAGCTTGAGAGAGACTAAACTCAATCTGGTATTTCATTCATCAAATGTTGTCCTTTGAAAAGCCAATGTACATCCCTATTTATAGAAATCGAAAAGACACCATGAAAGGACACAACTCTTGGCCTAAATAGTCTAAATACAGTCACCATCCTTTCAAATCCATTCATGAACCCTTTTAAATGCAAATATATGGATTTGAAAAATACATAATAAATTAAATATGTGATGAATCTGGATTTTTAGATACATGAAGTTTCTTGGAGGACAAGATATTTTTTCAAGCTTGAAAGGATTCAACTCTTCACCAAGTGTGAGAACCTTAGCTTAGAAGTGACCATTCAATCCTTCTTGTAGTCTCTTAGCTCTAGCTCTTGTGATTGGACCTTGTGGCGTAATGATTGGCTCATGATTGGATTTACTTTGAGCATAAGCTTCATTTGAGTTGATTTGAGCTTGCTCCTCTTCTAGACTTTCCTCGTGGACTCCGTGATCACTCATTTCTATATCATTGAGCGTCAGAGTGTATTAGGCGAGACACTACACCAGCATCGAGTTTTCTGGTTGTAGGCTCATTTGATCCTTGGCGAAGCTAGTCGTCTGAGGGACACGCGGACCTCTCTTAAATTCGTCATCAACAAAGTAAATTGGTAACATAAATTGTATTTAATTGTAATATAATTAATTTATGAGTTACAATGTATTAAAAGATATTAAAAAAATCATAATGGTTGGTTTTGTAGATTTCTAGAGACTTTCAAATAATAATAATTGAATTAAATGATTATTTTTCTAAATAAATATTGCAAGGGTATATTAAAGTAATTAATAAAAAATTGGAATGATAAAATAGACCAAAAATGTCTTTTTAAGTTCCTACCATTTAATATCATATAGATATAGATTGTGAAATTGATTGTGAAAATTGGTTTATACTTTTAGGCTTTAATGAATTGACCATTATTCAAGGAAGCAATTATTCAGAGGTCGTAGGATTTCTTCTCGAGGTAAATGATTTACCATATCGTTTCTAAAAATTTTATAAATAGTTTTCAAATCATTTCTAAAAGTTAGGTAAGTAATTTCTCCCTAGCTTTTTATGAAAGTTTTGTAAATAGTTTCCAAGGTTTATCATGGTTTTGATAAATAATTTTGAAATAGATATTTTTTATTGTGAAACATTTGAAAGTAGGTTTTGTACGGTTTGATAAGATTTTGTTTGAAATAATTTAAGTTCTTTGGACCGATTTGTTATTAAAAGTATGTGTTTTATTTTCCTTTTTTGTAAGTATTTAGATTGGTTCGATGGGGCTATCCCGATATGCCATTTTTGTTTTGGAAATTATTATTTGCTTATTTGGGGTAGTAGTCTAACTTAGAATTGATGGATTCATGTTATGACTTAATTGTGGAAAGCACTTTTGTTGTTTGAGAAGATTTATGTGCGTTTTTCACTCACGTGACCGTGACCTCATTGTTTAAGTCAATATTTATTCGACGACTCTTATTGATTGATAGATGTTACTGACGGGTAACCACATATGTTATGTAGGCTACCCAAATAATGCATCTTCCCCCTCTAATATTGAAAGTATTTATTCAATGAAAGTTTGTTTTGAATTATTGAAAGTTATGATTAAATAAAAGTTTGTTTTGAATGATGGAAAGTATTCATTGATTGAAAGTTTTGTCTTATTTAAAGATTTTAGTTTCAAATATCTAGTTTGTTTGAAATTTTTGATAGTTGTATTAAATGTTTTATGAGTTTTTTAAAGATTCGACCCGTTTGTATTTGTTTGTTTATGAATTTTTTGAAAGGAAAATTGGTGTACAACCAATATGAAGTAAAACTAATGAACTGGATTCAATCCAAAATAGAATACAGGGATGGCTTTAAATAAGAAGCCATTTAACTAACTAACTGTTTAACCACAAGCTATCTAATGGCTACTAATCTAACGGCTAGATTAATAGAATAGTTTGGTTATAAGCTACATCAAATTCCTCCTGCCAAAAAAGAGAACTTGTCCTCGAGTTTATTTGGCTAGAACAAATTTATCTGCTATGTTGTATTCGTAAATATTGGCTACATTGAAAACTGGGTTGATTGTTAAGTCAGTAGCTAAGTTAATCTGATATTCAGTGTCACCATATTTTTGAATTACTTCAAAAGGTCCAATCTTCTTGTCATGTAGCTTGTGATAAGTTCCTTTAGGGAAACGGGACTTCTTGAGGTAGACCATGACAAAGTCTTCGAGGTTAAATTGTTTTGCCTGTCTATGAGCATCTGCGGCTGTTTTAAATGAAGTTGTAGCTTGTATGAAATTTTCTGTCACTTCCTTGTGTAGCTCAATGATTCTTTCAACCATATGTTCTGCTTCCTGGTTAGAATCCATAGTATATGGAAGATTAGTAAGATCTACGGTTAGCCTAGGAAGCCGAGTATAAACAATCTCGAAGGGGGACTTCCTTGTGGATCAGTTTTTCATATGATTGTAGGCAAACTCAGCTTGTGTAAGAGTAAGATCTCACTGCTTCGGTTTGTTGCCTCCTAACACCTTATGAGATTCCCCAATGTTCTATTAGTGACCTCTATTTTTCCGTCTGTTTGTGGGTGGCTAGTTGTGCTAAACTTCAAACCTGTATCAAACTTTTTCCACAAGATTTTCCAAAAATGACTTAAAAACTTTACATCTCGATCTGAAACTATAGTCCTTGGAATACCATGCAAATGTACAATTTCTCGGAAAAACAAGTTAGCAATGTAAATGGCATCTGAATTCTTCTTACAAGGTAAAAGATGAGACATTTTACTAAAACGATCTACAACAACTAAAACTGAATCATAGCCTCTTTGGGTTTTGGGGAGAGCAAGTATAAAATCCATCGATAGATCTTTCCAAATAGATTTATGAATTGGTAGGGAGAGTATAAACCTGTGTTTTAGGATTGTCCTTTAGCCGTTTGACAAATGAGGCAACAGTTCACCAAGTTGTACACGTCCCGACGAAGTTGAGGCCAAAAGAAACGTGTTGGGACAAGATCAAGGGTCTTATCACACCATAAATGTCCTGCCAAACCGCCACTTTGTAGGTCCCTTATCAAGATCTCACGAAGGGATGTGTGGGGAATACACAAACGATCACCTTTAAAGAGAAACCCACCGACAATGTGAAAGTCTTTACAATTGATGTGTTGGTTACATTGGATACAAATGCTGTGAAAATCGCAATCATGTTCATAAGTTCTTGGTAGGTGGTCAAAAGCTCTTATTTGTCCTGCAAGAAGAGAGGAGGCTAGCTTTTCTACTCAAAGCATCAGCCACTTTATTAGTAATACCAGCTTGATGTTTGATTACAAATTAAAATTTTTGTATAAAAGAGATCCAAAAAGCATGCATACAATTAATATTTTTTTAGGTTTGTATGTATTTAAGAGAAAAGTGATCAGTGTATTGGAAAAATTATTTTCCAATTAAATAGTGCTCTCATTGCTTGAGGGCCCTAATTAAAGCATACAACTCTTCTTCATATGTACATCATTTTTGTCTCAGAGGGGTAAGTTTTTCACTAATATATTCTATAGGGTGTCCTTTTTGAGACAAGACAGTTCATATTCCTATTCATGATGCTACTTCAAATGGTTGTGAAAGATCAGAGAGTCCTAGAACGGGGTGGAGCTAAGTTTATCCTTAAGATCCCTAAGAAAATTTATTTTTCTTTAAACATTCTGTGAGAGAGGGGCTGCTATAATGCTGAAATGACGGATAAACTTTCGATAAAATAAAGCTAACCCTAGAAAACATTGAACATCACGAATAGATGTGGGGGTAGGTCGTTGTTGAATTGTAGATATTTTGGAGGAATCAACTGAAATACCAAACTTATTGATAAAAAAGCCAAGGAATGCTATCTCTGGAGTCATAAATGAATATTTAGCCAAATTTATATGTGTTATGGATGAGAAAATCCTTATTTTCTACAATTTGAATTCTTCTTATTTCAGGAATTCAAAAGGGAAGTTATATCTGGATGCCATATGATTCAAGAGAAGATATCTTATATTCAAAAGGAGAAGATATCCTGATTGCCTCAAGATTTTCCTCAGATTCAGATAACCAAATTTCCTAGATGTATCAGGATTCGAATACTACAATCCCTGGAGGGATCAGGATTCAACTCCAATAAATAGGAAGTAAGTCAAACCCTAAGGAAGGCGACAAATCTCTACTCTTTGCTATGCTCACAACACCCTACACTTTACACTCAACTACTCCAATTCTGACTTAAGCATCGGAGCCTGTGTGGTAAGAGCCACACCGGTCTTTAGTGCTATTTTGTTTTACAAGTCTTGTCGATCCCTTTTATTCTAGAAGATTGGTGAGAATTTGGCGAAAATCCCAGAATGCCAAATTTCTGCATCAACAATTTGCGCCGTCTGTGGGGACGACTAAGATCTAAAAGTCAGGACGATTGACGACGAAATGATCAAGAACTACTTAACGATGAATGTCATATATTCTAGAGGTAGACCACAACTTTTTAACGACAAATGTCATACGACTCGGGGGCTTCCCTTACCTGAGGTAGCCGAGAAAAAAAACAAATCAATGAGTTTTGAGATAGGACCCAGAACGAACGAATCAACAAATCCCAGGACAGATTTTGGATGAGATAAATCGACGAATTCCAAAACAGGCTCTGAGATAAACAGGTCTACAAATCCCATAAAAGAAAAAGTAACTGATTAACATACGGAGTTTCTACTTCAGACGATGGTAAGTTTGCTATGTAATTCTGGTTGTTTATGATTACAAGAATTTAGGTTTAATTTTATGGTAACCGTATATTTAGTAGATCGCATAATTTAGGACTGATTTTTTGGTAACTACATGTTGATATTATGTTTCCAAAGATAGTTACTCGTTTGTGATTTAAAAAAGTTCCTAGCATCTGAAATTTAATTAATTACTTATTACTTGAGCAATTATCTCTTTATATATTATGAATAAGACTTTTGACATCTAAAATGTAATTACATCTTTATTACTTGAGCGTTTATCTTTTACTCTAAATGAAAATCTCTTATGTGGGGGCATGGGTAAGTAAATCAACAGCTGGTCAAGGAACTCGAACAGGGACAAACCTAGAAGCAGGTCGATAAGCTAAAAGTCAATCAGTGAAATCAGGGAAAAGAATCCTGAGGTACTGAAAAGGGCATGCGTTCAGGCCCAGTAAAGTTAAAACAGAAAGCAAGCAAGCCTAACCAATCAATGAAACCCACGGGTAAAAAACCATGTGGCAAAAGCCAAAATAGGTTAGAAATCCATGGGTGTTGATTTAACTTGGGATAAAAAACCGACAGAAGCCAAATATGTTAGAAACCCAAGGGTGTCGACTAAACTCAGGGTATAAGAACCATTATCAAAAGCCAAATGGGTTAGAAACTCAACAGTAAACCCTGAGGTATAAAACATGGGCAAAAGCCAAAGAGGTTAGAAACCCAAAGGAAGTACCACTGGCCTTGTTGAAAGTTAGATCCTAAGGTCAACATCTAACGGTTAAAACTAACCGTATAGCAGTGCCTAAAAGACTTGATTGCAGCCAACTACAACAAAAAATAATGGGGGCTATGACAGTCAGCCCATAAAATGACAACCGACAACAACAAAAGGGTATCGACTGGACTCAGGGTATAAAACCATTGGCAAAAGCCAAGTAGGTTGGAAACCCAAGAGTAATCCAAGAGACTTGATTACAGCCAACTATGACAAAAGGGTATGAGGGCTATAACAGGCCAGCCCATAAAAACGACAACTGGTAACGACAAATACTCTCAACACTAAGGGGCTCGGTTACAGCCAACTACAACAAAAGAAAATGGCAGCTATGGCAATCAGCCCATAAAAAGTGACAACTGACAACGACAAGTACTCTCAATGTTAAGAGACTTGATGGTAACCAACTACAACAAAAGAGAATGAGGGTTAGGAAAGTCAACATAATTAAGACGTTAATCAACAGCGACCAAAAAAAGGCTATTCCACAAAAATAGTCAAGCCATGAACGACAATACTCTCAAAGCAGAACTTTGACAATCTTCAACTTTCAGAGTGAGGGCTATTGTTATGGATGAGAAGATCCCTATTTTCTACGATTCAAATTCCCCTTATTTAAGGAATTCAAAAGGGAAGATATATCTGGATGCCATATGATTCAAGAGAAGATATCTGATTACGCTTGTTTACATGCATAAAAAGAAGGTTTTAGATGCTGTTTTTACTATGTTTTAACTTTGTTTCGGACTTTTTCTCGGTCGTTTGAGT